>JAFFJZ010000120.1:0-128222 GCA_018340375.1 Gonatopus flavifemur | reverse complement strand
CGGAGAATAATGAAAATGACTGGAGCTATAATGGAACTCCAATAAACCTTTCATAAATGTTCCACGAATCTTCCTTGAACCTATTTTCAGGCGGACATTCTGACGTTCGATTGACGTTCGTCAAATGTTTACGAACCTCAATTTGAGCTCCCACGGAGCTTCACTCTGATCTACGAAGATCTGTTCTGAACGTTCGTCGGAGCTTGATGTGCTCTACGGGACGTGAATGAGAAAAATGACTATGTACGAACAAAATATGATGTTCAAATTACATACTCTATTCATATAAACCAGCGTAATCGAGGGAAAACATATTAAAATTTAGTCTAAAAAACCTATTCATTTCATTTTTCCACACATGACACCACAGCGCCATGTGGGTCGCGACGGTGGAACAGTAAACGTTATCCTCGCTTCGATGGTAATTCACTCTTACAGATCTATATCACAAATCCATACAACATTCGACCTATGACATTCGATTAATTTTTCTAAGATTATCTGTTTTTCCTGAATGAAAATGCAAAAAACGACTCTGTACAGACCAAGTAGAAGGTCTGAGCTGTACGTTACACCTAGAAACTGATGTCAAATATGAAATAAAAACAGTTTATTTTGGTGCGAACGATTTGATATCATAGTCGAAATCTCAAGGTAGATTGGAATTTTCATAAAATATCGTACTGGAACGGACGTGAATGAGAAAAAGGACTATGTACGAACAAAATGTGATGTTCAGATTACATACTCTATTCATAAAAACCAGCGTAATCAAGGGAAAACATATTAAAATTCAGTCTAAAAAAAGTATTCATTTCATTTTTCCACATATGACACCACAGCGCCATGTTGGTCGCGACGGTGGAACAGGAAACGTTATCCTCGCTTCGATGGTACTCACTCTTACAAATCTATATCACAAATCCATACAACATTCGACCTATGACATTCGATTAATTTTTCCAAGATTATCTGTTTTTTCTGAATGAAAATGCAAAAAACGACTCTGTACAGACCAAGTAGAAGGTCTGAGCTGTACGTTACACCTAGAAACTGATGTCAAATATGAAACAAAAACAGTTTATTTTGGTGCAAACGATTTCATATCGTAGTCGAAATCTCGAGGTAAATTAGCATTTACATAGAATATAGTACTGGAACGCCATGCTAGGGGTGAATGACTATGAACGAACAAAATATGATGCTCAAGTTACATATTTCATTCATTAAAACGAGTGAAATCGATTGAAAAACAATTATAATTTGGTCTGAAAACATTTTTCATTTCATTTTCCTACATGTGAAACAGCATGACGTGCAGTGACGGTTACGTAGGGGGACACTTACTCCCGTTGATGGTAACCCACTGGCACGTATTCATTTACATATTCTTACAACTTTCAAACCATCATGTTTCATGAATATTTTCATTACATCTTTTTTCCTAAATAAAAATGCAAAAAATGACTCTGTACAGACCCAGTACAAGGTCTGAGATATACATTGCACCTGCCCTGGTGGAAATCATATGTCAGAATATGTCAGATTATGGCAGAATTTGACATCATCTGACAGAATCCAACAAAACCTGTCGGAATCTGATGATATGCGGCAGAATCTGAAGAGATCTGATATAATCTGACAGATTATGTTGAAAACCGGAAATTACAATATGTCAAAAACCTTCATATGCGGTCGGATACAATTGCTTATCAAAATTGACATTTTATGTCATGCATTGTCAGAAAATGTCAATGAATGACATAAAATGTCAAATTTTTTGTTCAAAATTTGAGGAGGATAAATTTTCAGAAATAAAAACAGATGTTATCAAAATCTGACATAATAGGTCAGAATTTGTCATAATATATCATATAATCTTTGGGTGAAATCAATCACAAAACTTTCATCTCCTCAATATAACAGATTATATCAGAATCTTACATATGATCTCAGGAAACCTCATATTTTGTCATAAGATATTTCTAAAACTTGTATCACATTTTGAACAATGAATAAAAAAATTCTATTTTCCGAATACAACGGATTATTTCAAGATATAACATATGATGCCAGAAAATGTCATATTTTATTATATGATATTCGTCAAAACTGTATCATACTTTGACAAACAAGTATCAAAATTTCATTTCGTTGATATGACAGATTATGTCAGTATCTAACATATAATGTCAGAAAATGTTGTATTTTGTCATATGGTCCGTGCAAACACTAATACATTTTGAAAAATGAAATCAAGTCTTCACCTAGGATCCATGTTACCTTTCAAGGTGCCGCGTGGAACTCCTCGGGTTCCTACCTGAGATCTCTGGGATTCCCGTTCGGGACTTGTCAGATCCCTGACAACCTGGACCCCGAGTGGTCTCAGATGAGAACCTAAGGGATCTCGGGTGGGACCCTAGAGGGTAGCCCGGATTCTGGGAGTGGACTCAAGTAGTCCCGGGTGAGAATTTAAGTGTGCACGCGAATTTCGCCATACTGTCATACAGCACACCAGATTGGGAAGAATTCATAAAGATTTCAATTGAGACCTGAAAAGTTCAATATGAATTCTCAAGAATTCTTTTTGAACTTCTGTCCTGTATGAAGTTCCTCCGAAAATTTTCAACTGAGAAATCGAAAAGAATGAAAAAATCATAAATCTAATGTTTTAACTTATCTCAAAGCGGGATTTCAGACATCTTTTAGATGTCTAGTATACATATTTTAGAGCATTAAATAATTTCAAATGTTATACCGATTGTCGACTCATGGCATGTACTGGTCCATAAAATCTGAGAATGAATTTGAACAGAATGAATCCGACATTCTCTAACAGATAATGACATTTCTTCAAAATGTATCACATTGTATTAAAATTAATATCAAATTTTTTGATCGATTCCGATAGATCCCTTAGGAAAATTTACTACATTCTGGGTCAAAACACTTCATTTTTTCGCCAATTTTTTGGAGAAAAATGGCCCAGAATGTAGTAAATTTCCCTAAGGGATTATGCACGCTAGAAATTGTGATTTTCTTAATATTATTTGTCAGATTCCAACAAAATGTCGGAATCTAACAGATGATGTAAGGACAAATAACAATCTCCAGCATGCGCAATTTATCAGAATCAATCAAAAAGTGTCACATGAATTCTGACATAATATGGTGAATTCCAACAAAACCTCAGAATTTGACAAATTATGGCAGAAAATGACAATTCCCACAGTGCGTAATTTATCATAATCCGCCAAAATCTGTCAAAAAATGTCAAATTATTCCTAATGATTCCTGACATGATGCCATGATGACATATGTCATAATGTTCCAATTACCGATCAGAGAATGACAAATTCGGACTGAATATACCAGAATCTGACATAACTGGTTAAATTCTGACAGAATGTCCATCATATTTGGCCAGTTTGATCAGGATCTGTCATATTTTCTCAGAATATGACGTACAAATTTCATAGAATATGTCAAATTTTGACATAATCTGATATCCGATTTCCACCCGGGTCCCTACGAAAAATTCACATCAGAAACGGATAAAACTCTTATCGGTTTACTATGCGTTCCTTTCATCGTAATATACAACAAACACAAACAAAGATGTTTGGAATTGCGAATATTTGCAATCAAATTTGTAACAAAACGATCAATTACGCACAGAATCTAACAAAAACAATTTCATCCGCACCTGATGTAAATCATTAGAAAAGTGCAAATGAATTACATCAAATGCAGATAAAAACTGTGTTTGTTGGATTCTGTGCGTAATTGATCGTTTTGTTACAAATATGATTGCAAATATCCGTAATTCCAAACAACTTTGTTTGTATTTGTTGTAAATCACGATGAAAGAAACGCATAGTGAACGAATAAGATTTTTATCCGTTTTTTCATGTGAATTTTTCATATGGCCAGAAACTGATGTCAAATATAAAAAAGACACGGTTTACTTTGGTGCAAACAATTCAATATCATAGTCAGGGCTGTACAAAATACTCCGAAAAATGTATTTCAAATACAAAGTACAAAATACTCCAAAAAATGTATTTCAAATACAAAAATATAAAATACTTCAAAAAATGTATTTGAAATACCAAAATAAATTTTGTATTTCAAATACATTCAAATAAAATACATTTGTGAAATACATTGATGAAAATTGTATGGATCTAAAAAAAACTTATGCATTCATTTACTCATTGATTATTTGTTACGTTGGCAAAAGATTTGCTGCTCCAGCGAAAAGTCAGACAGCGAAACCAGAATTTGCTGTCCCAGTGAATTTTGTTTTCTCCGTAAAATAGAGTCAAAGCTAATACCTCTCGATTGCCTTGAAGTAAACAATACCCGCACTCCCATACAGCACAGGAGTTCAAAAAGAATTCATAATGAACTTTTCGAATTCCAATTTAACTTTTTACGAACTCTTTCTGGGCTGGTGTGTTATCTAGGCTGTTTAATGAATTTTGGCTTGAAAATAACAGATGTTAAGTACCCATACGATAAAAAATTTAATAAGATATATGGAGAAAATCATCTCATATAAAAGTTTGTAAAGTATTTCCAACAAGTGTTTCAGGAGGTATTTCATGTTTTGTTAAAATACCCATAAATTTTTATTTCAAGTGCAAAATATAAAATACTTATAATTCATGTATTTCAAATACTTTTCGATGAAATACTGCCCAGTCCTAATCATACCCACACAGCACGCTGGTCCCGATGTATTTATAAAGAATTCTTTCTGAATTCATCGTGGGATTCTTTAAGGGTCCCCGTTATGATAGTTCAGAATGAGTTTTTTATGAATCCCTGGTATTCAAAAAGAATTCTTAAAAAATTCTCAAGAATTCTTTATGAATTCCTTCGGAACTGACATAACGGGAGTTCATTTGGAACATGTCAGTGCCGCGTGGGTAGTCTAGATGTCCAGGCCACTGACCTCTGTATACACTAGATACACAATCCAATGCTCCAAGCGTGTGCCCAATTGAATGTTGAGCCGCCATGTTTTAGGCCCTCAAAGTGGACAATATATATATGTAATATTACGGATATATGAGTGCATGTGAATGCATGGGTGATCAACTTTCAATATGTGTTGTTTCATGAATATTTTCAGGATATCTTGTTTTTCCTGAATGAAAATGCGAAGAACCACTGTGTATAGACCAAGTAGAAGGTCTGAACTATACATTTCATGCAAAAACTGATGTCAAATTTGAAAAGACCCCTGTTTATTTCGATGTAAACAATTTTATATTATAGTCAAGATATCACTGCTCCTTTTTCTATGCGAATTTTATGATAAATCCAATTCTATGCAACAAAATATAAATTCCGTTATTCAGAAACCTCATTAAGAACGATACAGAAAATTTATCGTTATTTATTGGAGATCCCTGGCGAAAATGGAAGCAGAAAGGAAGAGTAAACGAAACGTATGCTGGAACGTAACGTAAACGTTAATGAAAAGTATACGGAGCTTGAATGGAAGGGATACAAAGAGTATGTGAAGGGGGAATTGGAACGAAGGAAGCGTATAAAATTCAAAAAATGTAAATAAAAAAATTGAACCTCATAGTGAGAATCGAACCGGTGGCCCTTAACCACGGCAGACGAGGGTCTTATCCACTGAGCCATGGATCGTCGTTGGTATCGACCGCTTAAAGATATTATTTGAAGTCAGAATAGATATGATTCGCACACGCTTAATGTAACTTACTATTACGCCACATGAGGCGTGTGTGAAACGGGATCGAAAGCTTATGAAGCGTATGTGGAACGTATAATTTCATCATTCTACAGCAAGCGGGCTTCACACGCTTCAGGAAGAGGGAATTGAAACATTTTTCGCTTCGTATGCGTTTCCTTCGCGCTTTGTGTATACGCTTCATTTTCACCAGGGGACTTTCAGCAGGGAGGGATCTCACATTTACACAATGCAGTCAACAATTTACATCGATAAAAGCTCTAGGGAAATAAAATCATTCAGAAAAGTACAATGCTTCAACAGTTTTGTAATTTCCTTCAATAATATCTAGACAACAAGACACTTTAGGATGAGCTCGTAATGAACACCTTTGGGACTATGAGAATTCATAAACAATTCTTTATGAATACATCAGGGGCTGCTGTGCTCTTTGTGTACATAAAAGAAATGATAATAATCTTCGATATCATTTATAAATTTTGTAATGAAATGAAGTTGCACTTGTTTAGGACATGGAGAATTGGCAGGAAACAGATGGAACAATATTTTCCATAGATGCTCATTTCAATATATTTTTATATTTTGATGCACTGCAATTCAAAACATAATTCAGTAGTCGGTCGATTTTCTTTCATCCAATCTCTCCTTTTAGTCCATGGAAAATAAGAGAATTGAAAGGAGAGGTCGGACGGAAGAAAACCTAACGTCTACTGTATATATTTCATGTAATTCGTTTGCTTTATGCGTTAAATTCAAATGGTCGAATAACTACGTCATTTTACAAGCGAAAATATTCTCATCGATCAATAAAAACAATCGATGCGTGTGTGTCGCTCAACGTAGTGAATACCAATACACGTACAGATCCATGTCACTAATCATTACACTACTATAATATATATTTTTTCATCATTTCATCTTTTCATTCTGCGAAAAATATCAACCCGAATAATTCAGGAAAACGAGGAACACGATTCGACGTGGACTATTTCTAATACCGCCAAATTTTCACAATATACACAGGAAAAAATTTTATTTTTGTGAAGAAATATTCATTTCATCCTATTGAAAACACATTTATTTGGGGTCCTCATGGCCCCTAACAAATTTCGCCTAGGGCCGTATATCATGTTAATCCAGCACTGAGTATGCAATGGAGATAGTGAAAAACATCAGTACTGTGTCCTTTACATGAATCCCCCTTTCCCCACTCTCCACCATCCCTCAATTCGTATATTGTATATACTTCAACGTTGCTGTACACGTGCTAATGTTGAGAAAAGGAAAGAACGCTGTTGACTGAGAAAAAAAGCAAGATGGAACGAAAACAAACCATGCACCTCAGTACTGTTCAGGCATGGCATTATTATACTGCAATTCCTAGACAGCACAGAAAGACTAATGGATCATAAAAGTTTAATACTGAAGCCATGTTACATTCTCAGTACAAACAATTAATTGCAATTCAATAACAATACTGGCGTATTCAATTAAAAGTCCGAGAAATATTCGATTCGTTTCAAATTTGAAAATCTTCTTCCTTTCTTCCTATATTCTGATAAGAGAGTTTTAATTATTAGTTACACAAATTTGTATAATTAATTTTATAATTTCATTAGAAAGTATGCACTGTCAAATCGACTTTGAAATCACACTTTATATAGAAATTTCTAGCGGAATTCCAGACTTTTCTATAATCTTTTTGTGTTTCGCGGTGAAATTTTACATTTTTGTGGTTTTCTCATAATGATTATGCCATTCGAGGTTGAATTGCTTATCGAAACGAATTTGTAATTCAATAAAATACTGAAATTCATATGCAACATCGTAACATGAAACAAACTCATAAAAGTACTTTTTTTTATCCACATAAATAATTTTCAGCTTGTCAAAACATTTCATTACTATAATGACTATATTTCATTTTTTAAATGAAAGAAATGATATCCATAAGTTATTTCTACTTCTTGTATTGGTATCATTTTTATGTATCACGAACATACTTAGCCGATTCGTATTTATGAATACATCTCGTTGTACCATCGAAACGGTTTTCTGAGTGATTAACAATGAACATTCATATCATGAATTATGAGGAACGATTCAAAAAGATATAATTCTTCAATACAATTTGCTTTTTTTTCAGTGTACAAGATGACGAATCTTTGATATTCTTCAAAAATGGTATAATCAAACACAGTTACATTTGTATATGAAATGTTTTTAGAAAGTATGGAAAATTATAACATCCATTCTTGCCAGAAAGGCGAAAATTATTGGTATATATACATTCTTTGCAATGTCGATTGTTTATTATACTGAGTTATCATCCCCTGCCCCCTACCGGCCGCTAAAAATCCCGGCATGCCCTGCTCTAACGTGTTCGTGCGAGATTCCGCGGCTTAGGCCTCAAGACATTGACGTGGACGGATCGTTGATCGATTTTCGAACAAAGAATCAAAGTGATTGACGGTGTTTCGCGTAAATTCATTGATACCTAAGTGTTTTTGTGAACAATTGTGTCTGTGTATATTGTGCAATAATGGAAGAAAAAGTGTGTAGGAGAAGCCATAAACGGATAAGCGGAAGATACACGACATCGGGCAGAAGACTTTCAAAGAAATTACAATTGTGGGTTACGAGGTAAGTCCCTTCCTATTATTACGAGTAGAAAAATGATAATTTTCTTAAAATACCAAATTTTTCATTTATATAATAGAAATATTGACTTTACTTACATTGAATATACATATAATTTCAAATGTAACTGCCACCTTGCAATTGTCATCTATCTCGCGGAAACGAGTTTTCAAAAATCTTAAAAATTATTGTATTTACAGTGTGCGCTTTGCAAAGTATATTGAATTTCACTGTCTAGTTTTTCCGATATTTTAAGTTACATTAAATACATGCTGTTGACATGCATTGTATACATACTGTAAAAATGAGAGTTTGAATTTCACATATTTTGATGTCCCTCTTTTCAATGCATATGAAGTGATTGATTTGAATTCATTTCAGCGCATGTACCAAATGCACTTGAAGTATTTGTGCATTTGTGACATGCGTTGAAACAAATGCAAATCAATCATTTCATGTGCATTGAAAAAAGGGATACCAAAAAGTGTGAAATTCTAACTCTGGTTTTACAGTGATACTAAATAAAAATTATTTCAACAATTGAACACCGAAATTCTGTATATTTTGAACCACACACTGGAAATACTGGACAGAGCCATCTTCATATTCTGAAAAACTCTGAACAAACTACATTTTTTACCAGAGGAATTGTAATGGTTTTGTGAAGGATCGCGATTCATAAATAATATTTACTTATCGATTAGCGTTGCAAATTCATAGACTTACCACTTATGGCATTTGTTAAGGATTACGGAATTTATGTTTCTTTCCTCTATCTGTGTATTTTACGTCCGTTACGCTGGAACAACCAAATGAGCAAAATCGAAAGGAACCTATATAGGAATTTGTCGCTAATTTGTCGCTAATTTGTAACACCAATCCCGAATTTGTCGCTGTTCGCGATTCCGAAATAATGAAGGTTGTGCTAGCGGAACCGTTCCGCTAGCACAATCTCGGTTCAGAGGGATGAGAAAAAAAAAAGGATTGCATAGGAATTTGTCGCTTTTTTGTCGCTCTCGATATACGTTGGAAGGAATTGAATTCGTTCATTGGTTGCTGAGATATTTAATATTTTAAGTTTGAGGATTGAAATATTGAATTCCAGCGAAATTCGGTGGAAGAATATGATGGTCAAAGGCATATTGACGCAATACAAAATGCAGACAGATGTGCAGGGGATGACGTTGGGACTACAATCCGAAGAAAACGGTTACATGAATGTTACATCGAGATTACGAAACGTAAAATGGAAATTACGTAACACGGTAATCAAATACCGTCAGGATTTCCAACTGATTCACGTGACGATACGAGGAACAATATGACAATTGCGAATGAATTTGGAGGATATATACCATATGTCACGATCATGTAACATACAGGTAATGAGCTGGTTTACAGGATTTTCTGCCACTGATATATATGTTATATATAAGAGTCACGCAAAAAAATCGAACATTCTTTGTTTACCTGTCTCTTATGGAAATATGTGAGTTGTTCATGTTTTAAAAGTTCTCACCGAAGATCAGCTCAGGAGAATTTCCTGAACATTTGCTGAATATTTGAAAAAATTTTGAGAAATCAAAATTTATTTTTTTTTATTTTCGAATTTTTTTCCTTGTTGCGATAAAATTTAGTGTTTGAAGAATAGTAACTTTCTCATTTCATGACACTAGATCGATTTGGATGCGATTGTGCTGGCGGAAATTCCGCGGATCGCCCTTATATACGTATTTAGGGACTGTGTGGATTCCGGAGGACCAGGAACAGTCGAGCGACAAATTCTATGCAAGGTTTTATGGGAGCGACAAATTCAAATCCACGGGAAATCGCGAATTTCATGACACTAGATCGATTTAGATGCGATTGTGCTGGCGGAAATTCCGCGAATCGCTCTTGTATACGTATTTACGAATTGTGTGCACTCCGGAGGACCAGGAACAGTCGAGCGACAAATTCTATGCAAGGTTTTATGGGAGCGACAAATTCAGATCCACGAGAAATCGCGAATTTCATGACACTAGATCGATTTGGATGCGATTGTGCTGGCGGAAATTCCGCGAATCGCCCTTATATACGTGGTTACGAATTGTGTGCACTCCGGGGGACCAAGAACAGTCGAGCGACAAATTCTATGCAAGATTTTATGGGAGCGACAAATTCAAATCCACGGGAAATCGCGAATTTCATGACACTAGATCGATTTGGATGCGATTGTGCTGGCGGAAATTCCGCGGATCGCCCACATATACGTATTTAGGGATTGTGTGGACTCCGGAGGACCAGGAACAGTCGAGCGACAAATTCTATGCAAGGTTTTCTGGGAGCGACAAATTCAAATCCACGGAAAATCGCGAATTTCATGACACTAGATCGATTTAGATGCGATTGTGCTGGCGGAAATTCCGTGAATCGCCCTTATATACTTATTCACGCATTGTGTGCACTCCGGAGGACCAGGAACAGTCGAGCGACAAATTCTATGGGAGGTTTTTCTGGTAGCGACGAATTCAAATCAACGGAAAATCGCGAATTTCATGACACTAGATCGATTTAGATGTGATTGTGCTGGCGGAAATTCCGTGAATCGCCCTTATATACTTATTTACGGATTGTGTGCACTCCGGAGGACCAGGAACAGTTGAGCCACAAATTCTATGCAAGGTTTTATGGGAGCGACAAATTCAGATCAACGAGAAATCGCGAATTTCATGACACTAGATCGCTTTGGATGCGATTGTGCTGGCGGAAATTCCGCGAATCGCTCTTATATACGTGGTTACGAATTGTGTGCACTCCGGGGGACCGAGAACAGTCGAGCGACGAATTCTATGCAAGGTTTTATGGGAGCGACAAATTCAAATCCACGGAAAATCGCGAATTTCATGACACTAGATCGATTTAGATGCGATTGTGCTGGCGGAAATTCCGTGAATCGCCCTTATATACTTATTTACGGATTGTGTGCACTCCGGAGGACCAGGAACAGTTGAGCGACAAATTCTATGCAAGGTTTTATGGGAGCGACAAATTCAAATCCACGGAAAATCGCGAATTTCATGACACTAGATCGATTTAGATGCGATTGTGCTGGCGGAAATTCCGTGAATCGCCCTTATATACTTATTTACGGATTGTGTGCACTCCGGAGGACCAGGAACAGTTGAGCGACAAATTCTATGCGAGGTTTTATGGGAGCGACAAATTCAGATCCACGAGAAATCGCGAATTTCATGACACTAGATCGATTTAGATGTGATTGTGCTGGCGAAAATTCCGTGAATCGCCCTTATATACTTATTTACGGATTGTGTGCACTCCGGAGGACCAGGAACAGTTGAGCGACAAATTCTATGCGAGGTTTTATGGGAGCGACAAATTCAGATCCACGAGAAATCGCGAATTTCATGACAATAGATCGATTTGGATGCGATTGTGCTGGCGGAAATTCCGCGAATCGCCCTTATATACGTGGTTACGAATTGTGTGCACTCCGGGGGACCGGGAACAGTCGAGCGACAAATTCTATGCAAGGTTTTATGGGAGCGACAAATTCAAATCATGAATGGGGAATCTTGCAATAATAGGTCGAAATTCGAAATCCCTGGCCCAAAAAACATGGACCGAGTTGAAGAATTAAGTGAATATCCTTCTTTCTACGGAATCTGATATTTAGCCGTTTGAAGACGGATTATCCTGATGAATTTCCCTTGCGCGTTGATGAATAAATCGCTGTACTTTGTGAACCAACAATCCAATCGGTCTGAAACTGTTTAAAGAGTTTGTCCAAACGATAACGAACAACTTTGTCGCTGGGGGTTTTTTGTAGGCCATACTTCCCGCACCACTTCCTCGATGCGAGTGTGATGAAGGTGATTTTTGCTTCGAATGAAGAATTTATTGACTGATTATTGATTTTTACAAACTTTCACATTTTCGTCTTTGGGGGAGTTCTACGAATCGGAATCTATAATATTGATCCTGATTCGTCGGAAAATGACTGAGTTGAAATGAAGTTGAAAATTGAAAACATTGATTTTTAATCTCAAAAAAGTAAAGTATTCCTTTCTTGTCTCAATAACTCTATTGATGATAGCATGGAATGGTATCAAGAACCTTAAATTGGTTTTCCCATACCTATCTACCACTACTTTAGGATGTTCGCTACCAGAAACACGTTGCATAGAATCTGTCGCTTGACTGTTCCTAGTCCTCCGGAGTGCACACGATCCTCAAATACGTATATGAGGGCGATTCGCGGAATTTCCGCCAACACAATCACATCTAAATCGATCTAGTGTCATGAAATTCGCGATTTCTCGTGGATTTGAATTTGTCGCTACCAGAAAAACCTCCCATAGAATTTGTCGCTCGACTGTTCCTGGTCCTCCGGAGTCCACACAATCCCTAAATACGTATATAAGGGCGATCCGCGGAATTTCCGCCAGCACAATCGCATCCAAATCGATCTAGTGTCATGAAATCCGCGATTTCCCGTGGATTTGAATTTATCGCTCCCATAAAATCTTGCATAGAATTTGTCGCTCGACTGTTCCCGGTCCCCCGGAGTGCACACAATTCGTAACCACGTATATAAGGGCGATTCGCGAAATTTCCGCCAGCACAATCGCATCCAAATCGATCTAGTGTCATGAAATTCGCGATTTCTCGTGGATTTGAATTTGTCGCTACCAGAAAAACCTCCCATAGAATTTGTCGCTCGACTGTTCCTGGTCCTACGGATTCCACACACTCTGTAAACACGTATATAAGAGTGATCCTTGCAATTTCCGCCAGCACAATCGCATTTGAATCGACTCAGATTCATGGAATTCATGATTTCTCGTTGATCTGAATTTGTCGCTCCCAGAAAACCTTGCATAGAATTTGTCGCTCGACTGTTCCTGGTCCTCCGGAGTCCACACAATCCGTAAATACGTATATAAGGGCGATTCGCGGAATTTCCGCCAGCACAATCGCATTTGAATTGACTCAGATTCATGGGATTCATGATTTCTCGTTGATCTGAATTTGTCGCTCCTAGAAAACCTTGCATAGAATTTGTCGCTCGACTGTTCCTGGTCCTCCGGAGTCCACACAATCCCTAAATACGTATATAAGGGCGATTCGCGGAATTTCCGCCAGCACAATCGCATCTAAATCGATCTGGTGTCATGAAATTCGCGATTTTCCGTGGATTTGAATTTGTCGCTCCCATAAAACCTTGCATAGGATTCGTCGCTCGACTGTTCCCGGTCCTCCGGAGTGCCCACAATCCCTACATACGTATATAAGGGCGATTCGCGGAATTCATCAGTATATCATAACATAATATCATATAGTTTAACATATATATCAGTGGCAGAAAATCCTGTAAACCAGCCCATTACCTGTATGTTACATGATTGTGACATATGGTATATATCCTCCAAATTCATTCACAATTGTCATATCGTTCCTCGTATCGTCACGTGAATCAGTTGGAAATCCTGACGGCATTTGATTACCGTGTTACGTAATTTCCATTTTACGTTTCGTCATCTCGATGTAACATTCATGTAACCGTTTTCTTCGGATTGTAGTCCCAACGTCATCCCCTGCACATCTGTCTGCATTTTGTATTGCGTCAATATGCCTTTGACCATCATATTCTTCCACCGAATTTCGCTGGAATTCAATATTTCAATCCTCAAACTTAAAATATTAAATATCTCAGCAACCAATGAACGAATTCAATTCTTTCCAACGTATATCGAGAGCGACAAAAAAGCGACAAATTCCTATGCAATCCTTTTTTTTTTCTCATCCCTCTGAACCGAGATTGTGCTAGCGGAATGGTTTCGCTAGCACAACCTTCATTATTTCGGAATCGCGAAGAGCGACAAATTCGGGATTGGTGTTACAAATTAGCGACAAATTAGCGACAAATTCCTATATAGGTTCCTTTCGATTTTGCTCATTTGGTTGTTCCAGCGTAACGGACGTGTGTATTTTCACAGCCACATATCCTACCAACAATTTTGATACAGTTCTCTACGAACAATTCACATAAAGAATGGATAAAAATCTTATCCGTTAAGGGCACTTGAGTACCAGGAGAAGCGGATACAATTTTGCGCCAACTTTTTTCATAAATTACCTAATAAATTTAAATTTTATATAAACATTATCTAAGTGCATACCCGAGATTAGACTCTAATTATAAATTTTTGTTCCCTCATGGTTTATAAATATTAGGAAACGAAAGTAGGAAGAATTTTTGACAGTTGGAGATTATTACTTTTAAAATCTTCTGATACCCGCCAGGAAATCAGTGGAAGGCTAAAACTTATATTCAGAGTCTAATCCTGCTCGTGGATTTTATTATTATGCATTGAAAATGACCGTTGAACGCATAATTTATGAAAAAAATTGGCGCAAAATTCGGCTCACTCCTTTTGGTGCTTGAATGCCCTTAACTATGCGTTTCTTTCATCGAGATTTACAACAAATACAAACAAACATGTTTGGAATTACGAATTTTTGCAACCAAATACGTATCAAAACGATCGATTACGCATAGAATTTAACAAAAACAGTCTTATGCGTACTTGATGTAAATTATTAGGAAAGTGCAAATCAATTACATCAAACGCGGATAAAAACTGCTTTCGTTAGATCTTGGCGTAATTGATCGTTTTGATACGTATATGGTTGCAAATATTCATAATTCCAAACATGTTTGTTTGTATTTGTTGTAAATCACGATGAAAGAAACGCATAGTTAACGGATGAGATTTGTATCCGTTTTTTATGTGAATTTTTCGTAGGGTATCGTAGGGGAACGTAATTCACAAACAATATTTATTTGAAAATTCGTGTCGCGAATACATGAATGTCATTACAATACATTTAGGTCATTTTGCTTCCTCGTTAGAGGGAAGATTTGTGACCGTTTCGAAGGACCGAAAATGTTTTTGTCTTCAAAACCAAAATTTCTTCCACCAAAATGTTTCTCCGAACTCGGGGAAAATTTTTGGGCCCGTGTCTGTTTATTTGTCCGTGGGGGTGTGAATCAATTCGCGACCGCGTATATCTTCGGTTCTTATTATACGATCGTTATGAAATTTTCAACACAGTTATACGCAATACTGATAGTGGTCTCATATAAGTTTCAGCCTGATTCTTGCAGAAGAACGGGAGGGGTGAGGAAAAATGTCATCACAAATTGTGATTTTGCGACCGCGCGTATCTTCGCTTCCTGTTATCCGACTGCAATGAAACTTATCCCGCGTGATAGCTCCGATCCGCTGGTGTCCCCATATGAGTTTCATCTCAATCGGTTGAAAACTATCAACATTTTGTTTTGTGATCCGCATTATTTGACAATATTTTGGAAGCATGCTTCCCCTACGTCCGTATCATCCGAATGCCATGGAACTTTGAGCATATCCGATTCACGAGGTGTTACTTGTACGGTATAAATTTCAAGCAAATCTGAATTGAGGGAAGAAAAGGGTAAGCACTAAGCTTCGAAACAAAATTCGAAAATTTCGTAAATACCACTATCATGCGGATATCTTCCGTTGCTCTCATCCAATGGTTATGAAATTTTCACCCCAGTTTTATACCGTGTCGATAGTGGTCCCATATTACTTTCAACCTGATCCTCACAGAAGGGAAAGGGGAAGGAAACATGTTATCGAAAATTGTGATTTTGCGACCGGGCATGTTTTCGTTTCCTGTGATCCGATTGCAATGAAATTTATCCCACGATTTAGTCATGGCCCCATAGTGGTCCCATATAAGTTTGATCCCAGTCGGTTCAGAAATGTGCAGAAGAGTCTTTGGCAATCTGCATAGTTTAAAAATATTTTCAAAGCAGGGTCTTTCCCTGGGTCTGTATCATC
Organism: Gonatopus flavifemur; assembly: GCA_018340375.1. NCBI lineage: Eukaryota > Metazoa > Arthropoda > Insecta > Hymenoptera > Dryinidae > Gonatopus > Gonatopus flavifemur. The sequence goes on along the minus strand of JAFFJZ010000120.1, from coordinate 111,962 downwards.
TGAATTCCGTTGAAAGTCATATGAAACCATGATAAAACCATCATGGAAGCATGATATGAGTTTCATCATAATTTTTTTTGTAATTGGCATATCGAAACGCAGAAGCTTCGGCCTATCAATTGGCAGAGTTTTTTTAAGGATGCCAGAACTTTGGTACATTTTTTATACCGATGCATTTCGATCTAAGAAATTGTTATTCGAGTAGGTCGGAATACACATTTCTTCGACAGAAATGAATATTTTGTTTATGTCACAGAATTTTTTACTTGCTCATGGAGTTGAAATTTAAATACTCTATTGTAAATGAATTTATAATTAAGTAGTTGACACATAAAAAAATGTAAACGTTTTCAATTTATCAACGTCGGTGATAAATATACCAACAACTCCAAAATGTTTCGAATGGCAAGAAATTATGCCCTACCACAGGTTCAAAAAGTTGTCGGACCATTCCACTATGAGAGGAAGCCCTATGATCCCACACAGCACTCAGTCCCTGAAGAATTCTTAAACAGCTTCTTCTAAAGAGTTCATTATGAATTCTCTTATGAGAGTCCTTACAAAATTCATAAAGGATACAATCAAATCCTAAAAAATTTCATGAAGTTAATGGATTCGCAAAATATTCTTGAAGAACCCCCGTTGTGTCAGTTTAGAATGAATCTCTGAAAGAATTCTTTTTTTCGTCCAACAGAACTCTTAAACAATTCAGTAACAAATTCTAAAACAAGTCTTGAAAAATTCCAAAACACTTCTTGAAGGGTTTTCAAAGAATTCTCAAAATATTCTTGAAGAACTCTTGAAGAACTCTTGAAGAACTCTTGAAATATTTTCCAATACAACAATTTAATCTAGGCACAAGCTCGCCTAAAAACCTTCACGCAAGGTTAAATCGCTATCAAAGTTGAAATAATTCTTAACATCTTCTGAAACAATTTTAAAGAGATCATCAAACAATTCCAAAAGTATTCTTAGAGAAGTATTTTGGAATCGTTTGCAAAACCTTCAAAACATGTTAAAGAGCCTTGTTGAAAATTTTCGCTCGCAGAAGCGAATTTTGGAACAAATGAAGCATAAGAACGCTTCAATCTCCGCTATTTTCCTGCTGAAACGCTGTTTCGATTATTCTTCCGCATTGCTCCATACGCTTCATCGTCATCAGGGGCCAACGACGTATGCAAGGGGGTCCGTGGTACCCGAAACACCCCCAATTCATAATTTTTCTCTCGCTCTATATATATATTTCATGTATATACAGGGTGATTCAAAATTCCCGCACTCTTTTTTGGGAGTCGATTCCTGATGGAATTCTAAAACGATTTGTCCTTTTGCACAATGCTCTCCGACGCATAATTTCCGAGATATAATTAATTGAAGTTGACTAATTATGAGGTGGATCCATCGGTCATTCAGGAGCGTCATAACAGAACAAGAGAGGAAGGTGCTTGCAGAGGGCGCTCATACGATCAGCTGATCGGTATAATCGATACGATTTACCAACATACAAATTGGTAAATTTTCTATGTAGAACGATTGAATTCGTCGACAATGTGGAAAAATTGATTATTGTCATGAACTCTTATCACGATATGCTGTAGGTGAAAGTTGTAATTTCAGTAATGATTTTTAATACGCAGACAAATGTAAAATAGTGTTATTTCGTAGGGATAGGGATTCAAGTGGGAGAAAAAAGTATAACTACTCGTTTTCAATCAGAATTTTCATGTAAAGAAGAAAACATGAGAATTTTCATTCATCCGATACCCAATTTGAACGGTTTGATTAGTAAGTTTAACACAAGAGATTGGATTCCGAATCCTGTATTCTGATTGGTCGAGAATCAATGTATGTTAGATCAATCCTCGGCCGTTTCAAATGATTCTTCTGGAGAATGTGTTTTCGACTCATCCCAACCACAACATTGAACAATGATGAATTTATTTGAATTCACCCTTTTTACATCATTCGATGATTATAAAGGGTTTATCGAACGTTAATAACTTACTTCAACTTGCAGAATCCATCAATTTTGACCAAAATACAAGGTGTGACATCGTATACGACCCAATCATTGCACTTGATTGACATTGTAATCACATACGGTTTGTTTAGCTTGAATCAACCATTCGTGATACGATCAAAATCAGGTGACAGTTCGAAACAGTTTCATTTAAAGCACATATGACTTCAAAGGGCATATTGTTATTTCAAATGGAAAAAGAATTGTCTTTGAAGATTAACCAACTCCGTCCTTTTTAGGACGAATACATTTTCTCAATGTAGAAACGCGCTCGAACTTGCACACAATTTGAATTAGATTTTGATTTAAACATGAATGATCTTGAGTGATCTCAAGTAAGTTATTAACGTTCGATAAACCCTTTATAATCATCGAATGATGTAAAAAGGGTGAATTCGAATGAATTCATCATTGTTCAATGTTGTGGTTGGGATGAGTCGAAAACACATTCTCCAGAAGAATCATTTGAAACGGCCGAGGATTGATCTAACATACATTGATTCTCGACCAATCAGAATACAGGATTCGGAATCCAATCTCTTGTGTTAAACTTACTAATCAAACCGTTCAAATTGGGTATCGGATGAATGAAAATTCTCATGTTTTCTTCTTTACATGAAAATTCTGATTGAAAACGAGTAGTTATACTTTTTTCTCCCACTTGAATCCCTATCCCTACGAAATAACACTATTTTACATTTGTCTGCGTATTAAAAATCATTACTGAAATTACAACTTTCACCTACAGCATATCGTGATAAGAGTTCATGACAATAATCAATTTTTCCACATTGTCGACGAATTCAATCGTTCTACATAGAAAATTTACCAATTTGTATGTTGGTAAATCGTATCGATTATACCGATCAGCTGATCGTATGAGCGCCCTCTGCAAGCACCTTCCTCTCTTGTTCTGTTATGACGCTCCTGAATGACCGATGGATCCACCTCATAATTAGTCAACTTCAATTAATTATATCTCGAAAATCATGCGTTGGAGAGCATTGTGCAAAAAGACAAATCGTTCTAGAATTTCATCAGGAATCTACTCCCAAAAAAGAGTGCGGGAATTTTGAATCACCCTGTAGATATATATCTATATCGTGGACCCCTTCCAAAAAAAAATTCTGGATACACCCTTGCCAGGGGCCTCAAGTATCAAGATGAAGGTGAAATTTTTTGGAGCTACTTTTGCTTCCTCGTTAGAGGGAAGCTTTGTGATCGTTTCGAGGGACCGGAAATTTTTTTGTCTCCAAAACGAAAATATCTCACACCAAAATGTTTCTCCGAACTCGGGGAAAAATTTGGGTTTTGAGTCGGTCTGTCGGTCTGTTTGTCTGTCTGTCTGTCTGTCTGTCGGTATGTATGTATGTATGTATGTAGGAGTGTGAAGTAATTTGCGACTGCGTATATCTTCCGTTCCTATTATTCGATCGTCATGAAATTTTTACCACGGTTATAGGTACTGTTGATAGTGGCCACATATAAGTTTCAACCTGATTCTTACAGGAGAACGGGAGGGGTGAGGAAAAATGTTATCAAAAATTGTGATTTTGCGACCGCGCGTATCTTCGCGAAGTCTTTCAGTTCTTTCAAAATGTTTTGGGCATTTTCGGGTGAATTCTTGGAAGAAGTCTTCGAAGTTACTCAATGAATTACTCAACTCACTTCTATAAAATTCTTTCAGATCACTTAAAGAATTCTTTACAACCTGTCATAGAATTCTTTGAGAACTCTCATAGGATTCTTTAAGAATCGTTTTAGCGTTTTTACACTGTTAGAAATTTGACCTCCCGTAACCACTTTTTGGTGTGTATACACGTCCATCAATTCTGTGTTAAAATTTTATTTCCGATTTGTGTTGACTTTACACAGATTTGTGTTATATTTTGGAAATTAACACCGATTTGAGTATAATCTCTACACAATCCCGGTGTGTATATAAGTCCATCAATTCGGTGTTAGCTTTTTTCAACAGTGTAATAACTCTTTTGGAAGTCTTTGAGAGTTCTTTTGGACGAAGAAAGGAATTTCCCCTGGGATGCATTCTGAACTGACATCTCGAGACCACTTTCATAATTCTTTTTCAATTCTTTTGTACGAGTTATGGCATTCTTTGAGAATTTTTTGGGAATTTACATGAATTCTTAAGAAATTCTTTTTGAATTCCTTTTCGTGTGTGAGCATGTACAGAAATATTCTTGTTACAGTGTAATTTTCTGTCTTCTGCATAGAATTGTATGTATTGTACTGTAACTGTTTCTGGATGCACAAAAATTTTCCAGAACGTATATTCATGAATTACAATCTTACAGTGATTTTCAGTATAGGAATACTGTACTGCGAGTTGTTAATAAATTTTTTTTACAGTGTACATGTACATTTTGTTACATTACATTACATGTTAAGAATTTCATATACAGGTATAATGAAAAGCATTATTCACGTTCAATACCGTAAAATGGGGTTACTTTGATCAATTTCAAAATTCATAAGCCTTTAAAAGTCGAACTACTTGAGATCAAATTTCACGAAAATAGTATCATAATCGGTTTTTATAGTACTGTTAACATGCCCCATTAGGAAGAATTCGGTTAGTTAGTTTGGACTTTTGAACAATTGAAAACCCTATGATCAAAGTTACACGTCAAGTGGGGTTACTTTGATCACTTATATTCTGAGTAAGCGTTTGCTCAGTACATGTTCATATTTCTTTATGGAATGAATGACACTGGTGAAGAAACATTCGAGAATGATGAACTCTCACGAGAACAATGAAATAACATCAGTATCTCAATTACAAATCTTTCCAATAAACACAACGTCTAAAACTTGTCGGAAAATAATGCATAAGACGTCTTTTAGATATCTATTACATATTTTTTATACAATGATCTGGAAGATATTCATTAGATATCTAAAGAACGTCTTATGCAACATTTTCCGACAAGTTTTAGACGTTGTATTTGTTGGGTTTATCAACATTATTGTGAATAAAACAAAATCTCATTAAAATCCCACAAACTCGGATGGTTTAATATGAAAACTGGAACAGAACTGGACACATGGGTATCGAATATTAATGTGAAACTGAAATTCTGTATGATCTGTATCATTCGATGTAATTAAATGTCAAAAAAACTCTCTTGGTAGAGCATCTGCATTTTTTTTCCTGCGCTGATTAATTTTTCTTCGCACTTCGCTTTTTCTTTTCCGCAGATATTAGAATATTTTCATCATTTTTGTTTTCTAGCTCAGATGTTGATACAATTGCTCCCGCAGTAACATTTAATCCAGTCTTTTCTCTCATCATCACCCCACATGGCTGATCAAAATCACCCTACGCCGCTGATCAAAGTCACCCCACATCCCTGATCAAAGTAACCCCGAACGCAAAATCTCCCAACCCCGTGCACACATTGGGGGTTACAAATTTGAGTTTTGATTCATAGTATTCTCAAGATATTGATCAATCACACATTGCAATCCCAGATTCATTGAAATTTACGGGAATGAAATTATTGATAGTTTTTCGACATCATGAATTTAACAGAAAAAGTACACTTACGTCTTTACCATTCTTTTTACATTCATTTGCGATACAAATTGTTACACTGCTGACGAAACCATTTGAAAGTTTTCTGTGCTGCCGACCAGTGAGGAAAAATTGATAATTGAATCTCATCCCCGTTTAAAATAATGTTTTGTGTACAAACAAAGCTGTTATCAAAGTAACCCCATTTCACGGTAATTGTATAAACATTCGATCGTTTATTGAAACGATTTTATAATTCAATTCAATATTTTAATATATATACTATATATACAGGGTGGTCCATTTGAAGTGATATAGTCAAATATCTCGGAAACTAGTGGAGATGGAAAAAAATGTTCCTGATAAAAAGTTTAGGGTTCCCAGGGGGAAGTATGATGCTGACCTTGGAAAATGCCTCAGAGGTCATTTTGAAGATCATTTAGGGGTCAAGATGGTTTCTTTAAATAGGATCCCCACTTTTTTATCATGGCATGGGAAAGCTGGTTTCAAACCCTTTACGAAACACTGGTCATGGACCCCTTTTCGCCCATTGGGGTGCAAGGTATGGACCGTCGAAGTTGTTGATGAACTACTCTTAGCGCTATCCAGGAACAACGACGTGGACGTGGTAGTTCTCTGTTCCCTCCGGAGTGCTTGATCATTGTGAGTCCCCTTGCCTCTCACATGTGGGGTGCTTGATTATTGTGAGTCCCCTTGCCTCTCACATGATGGGTGCTTGATGCTGTTACAATAATTGCTCGAAGTTCCCCCTCTCTGCCTGGATACATAATCCCAGTCTTCGCCCAAAATTTGTAACCGTCTTCAGAAACACTGATCGCGGTATGTTGGCACAAACAGTGCGGATGCGATCGATCATGTCCTCCCTCGTTGTTGGTTGGGCCTTGAATACTTCGTCTTTCAGAAATCCCCACAAGAAAAAGTCGGGAGATGTCAAGTCGGGTGAGCGTGGAGGCCACGCAACTGGCCCACCTCGTCCAATCCACCTTCCCGGGAAATGATGATCGAGGTATTCTCTCACGATCAATGCGTAATGGGGTGGCGCTCCATCTAGTTGGACCCACATCCTCTGCCTTGTTTGTAAATCCAGATCCTCAAGCAATCCTGGTAAATGATCCGCCAGAAATTCCAGAAACATGAGGCCGTTCAAAGTGCCGTTGAAAAAATGTGGACCGACTAAATCGCCATTGACGATCCCGCACCACACATTCACGCTCCAACGATGTTGGTTGTCGATTGCTCGATACCAATGCGGATTAACATCCGACCAGTAATGAGAGTTGTGTCTATTCAAATGCCCAGTGCTTTGAAAAGATGCTTCGTCGGAGAACATTACATAGTCGAAGAATTGAGGATCGTCAAACAGCCTTGCTCGTGCCCAGTTGCAGAATCTAATTCGAAGTCTCATGTCGTTTGGAGTGAGAGCTTGAGTTAACATAATGTGGTATGGTCGATATTTGACATGCTTCAAGATTCTCAAAACAGTAGTCCGGGGTATACCAGTTATTCGTGCCAACGATCTGCTACTAACATGAGGGTCCAAGTGGATAAGTCCCAATATGGTGAGTGCACGGATATCATTCTCATCGTACCGGTGATGTCTTACATCTCGCTGCAATACTCCTCGTCGAGCCCTCAATTCGAGTCGACGGATGGTCGTGGGGTGTGCGATGCGGCGATCGGGATACCGATCCCGGTAAACTCTTGCGGCTTCGTTGTAATTATTGTGACATTTTTTTTTTTTTCTTTTTTTGTAGAGGGGGAAATGCGTTACGCACCATCAGGGAGCTGAGTTGCTCCCCGGTGTGTGGGACTCCTGCAGTGGCTGACGATGGTTGTTGCCTATCGCAGTCTACCCACTAAAACCCCCTATCCACAGGCATTGATTCCCCTCCGGAACTGTTTATCACATTACTTCGGGGGGGGATGCCCTGGCCTACGGGCCGTTTTCACCTGGCCCTTCTGCCTCCTATGGGGTCTCTGTTGTTGTGAGGCCCTCTCCTTATCCTGGACTCTGCTCGAGACCGTTCGTCTTTGTCATGAATACATACAAAGGACAGATGAAATACAACAAGGACGTCACAGAACACAAAGAAAAAGGTGTAGTTAATAATAAAATAGGATAAATACATAAATAAATCTGGTCAGCAAATAAAAACGTTGTAAAGATAAAATCGGTGTATAACTAAAAAACAATGTATGAGTAAAAACGATGTATAAATAAAAGCAATGCAAAGATAAAATTGGTGTATAAATGAATAAAAGCTGTGTATAAATACAATTGGTTGAAAGTCTCGACCCTAGCGGTGGTATCACAGGTGATGTCACAGATGGTGGAGTCATGAAAGTTGAAAAAGAGACACACTAGGGTCGTCGTCGGATGTAATTAAAAGAGAATAAATAGGTGAATGAATAAATGAATAAATAAATAAATAAATAAATGAATAAGTCAACAATTTAGATTTTGTGTAAGATTTATTACGATTATTGCGTTTCAAATCGAATGAATTATTCCATTTGATTCAAATGAGTATCGACTCTCAAAAATTGTTGAAAGGTTGCTGGAAACATTGGAAGTATTGACCATACCACATAACGTCGCTTAGGATGCACATTCGAACGGATACCAAAATCCTTCGAGCTTCCAGAGAACTCACCAAAGAGAGTTACACTGTAAAAAATTTCTTTGTAGATTTACCAAAAAAATTTGGAATTTTTTTTGTGAATGAGGGAGGACATGATCGATCGCATCCGCACTGTTTGTGCCAACATACCAGGATTATGTATCCAGGCAGAGAGGGGGAACTTCGAGCAATTATTGTAACAGCATCAAGCACCCATCATGTGAGAGGCGAGGGGACTCACAATAATCAAGCACTCCGGAGGGAACAGAGAACTACCACGTCCACGTCGTTGTTCCTGGGTAGCGCTAAGAGTAGTTCATCAATAACTTCGACGGTCCATACCTTGCACCCCAATGGGCGAAAAGGGGTCCATGACCAGTGTTTCGTAAAGGGTTTGAAACCAGCTTTCCCATGTCATGATAAAAAAGTGGGGGTCCCATTTAAAAAAATCATCTTGACCCCTAAATGATCTTCAAAATGACATCTGAGGGGATTTTCAAGGTCAGCATCATACTTCCCCTTGAGAACCCTAAACTTTTTATCCGGAACATTTTTTTCCATCTCCACTAGTTTCCGAGATATTTGACTATATCACTTCAAATGGACCACCCTGTATACATACACGGAGAGAAGTAGTTTTAAATATCATTACATTTTGTACTAAAGTAGCAGGATAAGTGAAATGGTATAATTTGTACAACACACTGTAGTAAAAATTTATGCTTTATGATTCGAAAAATTGTTTAATTTGGCGTAACTTCACATCACAAAGCATGAATTTTTGCTACACTGTGTTGTATAAATTATACTATTTCACTTATCCTGCTGCTTTAGTACAAAATGTAGTAATATTTAAACCATCATTTCTCTCCGTGTATATTACGAGTGTGCGAGTAGTGGTTTTTCCCAGTCGAGTCGAGTAATTCGAGTCTCAAGTCGAGTCGAGTATTCGATAAATTTCCGAAAATGTTCATAGTGTCGTATCTCTCAGAAATGATGATTTGTAGAGATTCTAAAAAGAGTTGACGAATTCCTCGAAAAATTTCGAATAGCTCGAAACATTCGAGTAGCTGAAAGGTTTCGAGTAGTCAAAAATACCCGACTCGACTTGAAAATACTCGGAAAATTTGAGTACTCGCACACACCTAATACATATACACATATATACCGTTTCACTAAGAATGTTTTTAATCGTTATGTTTCATTCAACAGAAATGATTCTGCAGCAGTTATCCCGAATCACATGTTTGTATATTTAATTTTGAATTCGTCCCAATAACCACGACAGCACAACGCCTTTCAGTTACCTTTCAGAAACATCACTATCTTAGATTTCAAATACATAACATTTGGAAATCTCCGTGAACTTAGCCAGCAAGTGGGAGATAAAAATTTTTTGTTAATCCCAATCAAAAGTACTTCGTTTGTACCTGATTGTACCGCAAAGATTTTCGTTTGTACCTCCAAGGGTACCGAGATATAGCCCGGGGGCTTAAGCCCCAGCCAGCAATTCCGACCAATCGGGACGAGTCTGGTGTCATTCGGAGGGGTATCGTTTGTACCTGATTGTACCGTTGGAATTTTCGTTTGTACCTCAAAGGAAAAGGAGATATAGAAGAAAATATGTTTTGAGTCGAGAGCCGGAGGAATCGTCGACAGAAGTGGTACCTTTGGACTTGAAATGACTGGAACTGATCTACTCTGGCTCCAAGCTGCAAATCCATACAGCACCACAGTTCAGGGAGAGTTCACGGATAATTCATTTGGACTCAAAATGAATACATTATGAACTCTTTCGGGAGTGTGGTGATGCGTGGGAGGGAACTCGGATTTTTTTTCATGGCATCTGGAAGAGGTGTGTAAGTAATTGATTAAAACGCGATATATTTTGTTCGTACCGCGGAAATGGAAAAACTTCCATACCCAGAGAGATGGTTTAAGGGGAGGTTCTAGTCAAAATTGACGGGAAAAATTTTTTCTTTCTTTTTGCTTTATTTTTATTTTTAGGGTCTTGGAAATGTGTAGCCAAAATTATATTTTCCCACGCAGTTTATTTTATACTTACGAGTTTTTCTTCCTCGAACTTGAGACGCGTTTTTCTCAAAACTGTTTCTTGCGCGCGGAGCACGATTCTGCTTCAACGAATGAACCGATTTTGATGTTTGATGGCTCAAATTGAAGCTTATTCAATTTAGGGGGCCTTATCCAAGCGTTTTCAACAAAATTGTCTATTCCTTCCCTTTAACGTTGAAGCAAAAGAAAAAGAACACAGGAAAAAAGGGGCTTTTTCTTTGTTAAAGCTGTTATTTTTTTTTAAATCGTTTTGTAAAAATCGGAAATCGAGAAGGCCCCCCAAATTTCAATTCTCTCGAGAATATTTTTGGTTGTTTTGTTTCCTAACACTTGACAGGGCTGTAGAGTGCTCCGCGCACATTGATCATCATCGCGCACGGCTTTGTTCAGTGAGGGCTGGAGCCACCACTTTATTTATTTATTTTTTTTTTTAATTTCATTTACAAATAAAAAGATATACGAATAAATGCCATAAAAACTTCTTTCAAGGAACATTTAGGATCACTTGAAAAAAAATGATGAAACTACGTTAGTTTTCGACCTATATGAAGTTAGCCCCCGAAGTGGAGAAAAAAATTTTTTTTTGGCATCCGGAAGCGCATCGTTAGTACCTGATTGTACCGAAAAAAATTTTGTTTGTACCTCAAAAATAAAGAAGTTACAGAAATTTGAAAAAATGGTCTGCCCCAGACGTTCACCGATTTTAATGAATGATAGCTCATTTGGAAGGTCTCGGAACGTAGATGATTGTAACACAAAGGATTTTTCGGAAAAGTGAAAGGGGGGGAAGTTACAAGCGAAAAACTGATTTTACATGGGAAAAAATTTTTTTTTCGAATTTTAAACGATCATAGTGGATTGCCCCTGAGTGGGGCAACTTTTCTATGCATAAATTATTGTTCCAGGACCTCTTGAGAATATTCCCTGCAAGTTTCATCGTTTGTACCTCCTTGGTATGGAAGTTATAGGCCTTGGAATGTACAAATATCGGAATTGTCGGACTGTAAAGAATCATATAGAATTGCCCCTGACTGGGGCAAACTTTCTATGCGTTCAATATTGTTTGGTGACTTCCCAAGAATATTCCCTGCAAGTTTCATCGTTTGTACCTCCTTGGTTTGGAAGTTATGAGCCTTGGAATATAGAAATATCGAAATTCCTGAAACTTTGAAAAATCAGACAGCATTGCCCCTGACTGGGGCAAACTTTCTATGCATCAACTATTGTTTGGTGACCTCCCGAGAATATTCCCTGCAAGTTTCATCGTTTGTACCTCCTTGGTTCGGAAGTTATAAGTCTTAGAATATATGAAACTCAAAATTTTCGAACTTTGAACAATCAAACAGAATTGCCCCTGACTGGGGCAAACTTTCTATGGATGAATTATTGTTTGAGGACCTTCCAAGAATATTCCCTGCAAGTTTCATCGGTGGTACCTCCTTGGTTTGGAAGTTATAGGCCTTGGAATATATAAATATCGAAATTTTCGAACTTCAAAAAAGCATACAGAATTGCCCCTGACTGGAGCAAACTTTCTATGGATAAATGATTGTTTGGGGACCTCCCAAGAACATTCCCTGCAAGTTTCATCGTTTGTACCTCCTTGGTATGGAAGTTAAAAGCCTTGGAATGTATAAATATCGGAATTTTTGAACTTTGAAAAATCTTACAGAATTGCCCCTGACTGGGTCAGATCCACTATAAATGAATTATTGTTCCTGGACCTCCCGAGGATATTCCCTGCAAGTTCCATCGGTGGTACCTCCTTGGTTTGGAAGTTATAGGCCTTGGAATATATAAATATCGAAATTTTCGAACTTCAAAAAAGCATACAGAATTGCCCCTGTTTGGGGCGAACTTTCTATGGATAAATTATTGTTCGGGGACCCCCCAAGAACATTCCCTGCAAGTTTCATCGTTTGTACCTCCCTGGTATGGAAGTTAAAAGCCTTGGAATGTATAAATATCGGAATTTTGGAACTTTGAAAAATCTCACAGAATTGCCCCTGACTGGGTCAGATCCATTATAAATGAATTATTGTACCTGGACCTCCCGAGGATTTTCCCTGCAAGTTTCATCGTTTGTACCTCCTTGGTTTGGAAGTTATGAGCCTTGAAATATAGAAATATCGAAATTCCTGAAACTTTGGAAAAACACACAGCATTGCCCCTTACTGGGGCAAACTTTCTATGAATGAATTATTGTTCCAGGGCCCCTTGAGAATTTTTCCTGCAAGTTTCATCGTTTGTACCTCCTTGGTTTGGAAGTTATGAGCCTTGGAATATAGAAATATCGAAATTCCTGAAACTTTGAAAAATCAGACAGCATTGCCCCTGACTGGGGCAAACTTTCTATGCATCAACTACTGTTTGGTGACCTCCCGAAAATATTCCCTGCAAGTTTCATCGTTTGTACCTCCTTGGTTTAGGGGTTATGAGCCTTGGAATATAGAAATGACGAAATTTCTGCAACTTTGAAAAATCTTACAGCATTGCCCCTGACTGGGGCAAACTTTCTATGGATGAATTATTGTTTGAGGACCTTCCAAGAATATTCCCTGCAAGTTTTATCGTTTTTACCTCCTTGGTTTGGAAGTTATAAGCCTTGGAATACATAAATATCGAAATTTTCGAACTTCAAAAAATCATACAGAATTGCCCCTGACTGGAGCAAACTTTCTATGCATCAACTATTGTCCGGTGACCTCCCAAGAATATTCCCCGCGAATTTCATCGTTCGTACCCCCTTGGTTTGGAAGTTATAAGCCTTGGAATATAGAAGTATTGCAATTTTCGAACTTTGAAAAATCACACAGCGTTGCACCTGACTGGGGGAGATCTACTATAGGAGAATTATTGTTCCAGGACCTGCCAAGAATATTCCCCGCGAATTTTCATCGTTCGTACCTCCTTGGTTTAGGAGTTATGAGCCTTGGAATATAGGAATATCGAAATTTCTGCAACTTCAAAAAGTCATACAGAATTGCCCCTGACTGGGGAAAACTTTCTTTGCGTCATTTATTGGTTGGTGATCTCCCAAGAATATTCCCTGCAGGTTTCATCGTTTGTACCTCCTTGGTTTGGAAGTTATAAGCCTTGGAATATATAAATATCGGAATTTCCGAACGTTGAAAAATCACACAGAATTGCCCCTGACTGGGGCAAACTTTCTATGCATGAACTATTGTTTGGTGACCTCCTAAGAATATTCCCTGCAAGTTCCATCGTTTGTACCTCCTTGGTTTGGAAGTTATGGGCCAGGAATATTGGAAATCCGCGTTTTCCAATATTTAAAAAATGATACAGAATTCCCCCTGACTGGGGCAGTTTTTCTATGAATGAATAACAGTTCAGGGGACCCTGTAGAAGGTCCCCTATGAGTTTCATCGATTGTCCCTCCTTAGTTTGAAAGTTAAAGGCCGGGGAATATTGAAAATCCGTGTTCTTCTATATTTAAAAACAATCATAAAGAGATCCTCTGAGCTGGGGCAACTCTGCTACGTATAAATTACAATTCAGGGGATCCCAGTGAAGATTTCCTATGAGTTTCATCGTTTTTACCTCCTCAGTTTGAAAGTTATGGGCCAGAAATATTGGAAATCCGTGTTTTCCTACATTTGAAAAATGATACAGAATTCCCCCCGACTGGGGCAGTTTTTCTATGAATGAATTACAGTTTAGGAGACCTTATAGAAGGTTCCCTGTGAGTTTCATCGTTTGTACCTCCTTAGTTTAAAAGTCATAGGCCGGGAAATATTGAAAATCCGTGTTTTTTTATATTCAAAAAATCATACAGAATTGCCCCGAGCTGGGGCAACCTTGTTACGTATCAATTGAAGTTCAGGAGACTCTGATGGAGATCCTTTGAGTTTCATTATTTGTACTTCTTTAGTTTAGAAGTTATGTACCGGGATATATCGAAAATCCGTGTTTTTCTATCTTCAAAAAATCATACAGAATTGCCCCGAGCCGGGGCAACCTTGCTACGTATAAATTACAGTTCACAAGACCCTAGAGAAGATTCCCCATGAGTTTCATCGTTTGTGCCTCCTTAGTTTAGAACTTATGGGCTCGGGAATATTCAAAAACCGTTCTTTTCTATCTCTAACGAATCATGAAGAATAGCCCCTGGCTGAGGCAACTTTTCTACGTATAAATCACAGTTCAGGGGACACTAGAGAAGATTCCCTATGAGTTTCATCGTTTGTACCTTTTCAGTTTAGAAGTTATGGTCTCGGAAATAATGAAACTCCTTGTTTTTCTATACCGTAAACTGGGGTTACTTTGTGATTTTTCGGGATTACTTTGTGAAATACGTAATGAATTCGGAATAGTTCTCTATGCGGTTTTTGACTCCCCTAATCGGTTTTCTATAATTCCCTTGTCCGACGGCAGATTATTCTCGAACAGTTATAAAACAAAATATATGTGAATGGGCGTAGAAATACATCCCACAAAGTAACCCTTTCAGTCCCAAGTAACCGCAGTTTACGGTATTCAAAAATTCATCAGGGGTGCCCCTCCCCCCTATACCCTGGTAGGAATTCCCGATGGAATTCATCGTGTAATGGAACAAATCGATGAGAAACCGATCGGTTTTCTATCTATTTGTTTCATTACACGAGGTATTTCATCGGGAATTCCCGTTAGGATAGTACATGGTGCGATCCCTCCTTGATTACTAAAGAACAAAGTCCCTCCCCGCTGACAAATTTTCATACGTTCACACAGGCTTTTAATAATTACTAACTCTTAGTAAACAATTTTCAAATTCCCATTATAAAAAATCTCCCCCAAAAATTTTCATGGTGCAAATCGCACCATTGCACCGTGACTTGGGCACCCCTGAAATTCATACAGAATTGCCCCAACCTGGGGAATATTTTCTATGAACAAATTACCGTCCCGGGGACTGTAAAGAAAATTCCCCATGCGTTTCATGCTTTCTACTCCCTCAGTTTGCGAGTTATCGGCTTGAAAATAATAAAAGTTCGTATTTTTATATATCCAAAAATTCATACAGAATCGCCACCCTGGGACAACTTTTCTACCTATCGATCACAGTTCAGGGCAGTGCTGCCAGAATGGAGGGCGAGGACCGTCGAGGCCACCCTCTCTCCGTTACATTTCCCCTACGGTGCTTTTCTAGTACGTATCGTGTGCGTACTAAAAAAGGACCGTAGGGGAAATGTAACGGAGAGAGGGTAGCCTCGACGGACCTCGCCCTCCATTCTGGCAGCACTGGTTCAGGGTACTCTTTCACAAATTTTCTGAGTTCCATCGTTCTTCGTCCTTTGGTCTGGAAGTTATGATCTTGGAAATCTTGGAATTTTGTTTTTTGATATATTTAACAGTTCATACACAGTTGCCTCAGGCTGGATCAACTTCACTACCTATGAATTACAGTCCGGTGGACTCTGGAACATATCTCCCATGAGTTTTATAGTTTGTATCTCCTTAGATTCCCAATTATGGGCTTGGGAATATCAAAAACCTATATTCACATGTTCTCAAAAATTCATCCTGGGTCTCCCCAGATTGGGGCAACTTTTTTCTGCCCATTTTCAGGTCACGGCACTTTCAATAAGATTGCGTGTGAGTTCCATGGTTTTTACCCTCCCACTTTCGAAATTATGGCCTCGGTAATATATAAAAATCGGGTGTTGGTATATTCAAAAACTCACACTCGTTTGCCCCATACTAGTGCATTTCCCCATACTGATACTGAATGAGCATAATTCATTGGACCTCCCTGGTGAAAATCCAAAAGTGAAGGAAGAGGGAATTGAAACAAGTGAAGCGGGAAAATGTTTCAATTCCCT
Organism: Gonatopus flavifemur; assembly: GCA_018340375.1. Classification (NCBI taxonomy): domain Eukaryota; kingdom Metazoa; phylum Arthropoda; class Insecta; order Hymenoptera; family Dryinidae; genus Gonatopus; species Gonatopus flavifemur. Next base: position 95,870 of record JAFFJZ010000120.1, on the reverse strand, counting down.
CCTTAGTTACTCCTAGGTGACTCTTTGTTGCGCTTCGATGACTATTAGGTCAGACTTTTCTGGGACTTCGGTCGCGCTTCAACGCCTCATTTCCACCAGGGCTTGAAGCACATTCCCTATTTCTTCCCACCTTCTGTTTTTCCCAAGTTTCAAAGGCATTGTCTGGGAACTATCAGAAAACCGAATTTCCATTCATATAAAAATTCTCGTTGGTCGTCCCCAGACTTGGACAAGTCATACATATACATATAATGTTTTTACATATAATGTAGTTTTATACATATAATGTTTAGCACATGGCGCTCTAGAGGAATTCCTCATCAGTTGGTTCGTTATGTACCTCTTCGGTTCAGAAGGCATGGACTGACATATCCCCCTGGTTAAAGCATCATAGCGATTCATAGAAGTCTCGATATCAATCATATACATTCATTTATGAAATTTCATAAATAATACAAAAGAACTCCTATGAATCACTATGATGCTTTAACCAGGGCCGTTAGCGTTCTATTAATTTCGCGAATCCTAATAGCATTGCCCAGAGAACTATGCAGATCAGAATTCTCAGTGTCCTGATAAAAAAAAAAAAATACACAAAATCATAAGTCAAGAAGGAGTTGAGTTGTTTTGTTTATCCATTTATTTATGAAGTAATGATGGTTGATTCTTTTCTTTCAACAATGTTCGAATACATCACAAAAGGAACCCTGTTAAAAATTTCCCATAGAAACCGGTAGGATGTTTCACTTTCCATATAGGAAATTTTTACCAGGGAATATTCATTCCTTTATTCATTTACACTGAAAAAAAAACATGCCGTTATTTCAACCGAATTGTGTTTTGGTTGAATGTACAAAATATTGGTTCAGCACAACCAAATTTTGGTTGTTCCACCCAAATATTTCGCGTAGTTAACCAAAATTCCTCAAATTGATTTAGTTAGGCATATATAAACAAAATCTCTTATTTTTCACAACAAACACTTTTCTTACGTCAACCAAAAATGTCGTGACCTGTAGTAGTAGTAGTAATTGACTTTATTGCCACAATAAGCAATACATAAAAGATCCCATGTCGTGACCTGAATCAAAATAAGGTTATGGTAAATGATTCCTTTGGTTGAGCATATATCAACAAAACTTTTTGTTTAGCATAAGAAAACATTTTTCCCAATGCAATCATTTATTTGATATTCGACGTGACAAGCCTATTACAAACCAAAAAACAAATGATGAAATATTTCATATAAATCCTTAATACTAATAATAACCTCCGTGGCAACCATTTTTTTGCAAGGGTTATGTTTTCGGCCAACCATACCCATTGACACATTTAACACATGCTTCAATAGTGATCATTTTTCTGCAACAAAACCTGGAAAGTCTGCTTCCTCATGTGTATTCGCATCTGAAGACAAGGAACTTACGTAAGTAGGTGTGGAACAGGAATCTGTTGTGCATTTCCTACACAGCAACACTGGTTCAGGAAGAGTTCTTAATGCATTCATTCTGGATTCTCCTAGTTCCAAATGAATTGAATATGAACTCTTTCCAAACTGTGATGCTGTGTGGGTTGTTATGATTCTTATGTCCAAAGATATGATTTGTAATATGAAGTTCTCGCATCATTTTCTGGAATAACATTTATACCAGATTTCAAACAGGTGCTTTCTGCAGACTTACTTTCGTAAGTTTCTTCAGACAGATCCCAAAGCCAATGAGAAAGCAGATTTGAAAAGATCTATTGAAGAAATGAAATGATTTCCACTGCGGAAGTTGGCATTGTGAAACCAACACTTTCTACCGATATATATCCCAAAACAAATATGTAACAAACAATACATCCCATCCAGGAGTGTAAGTATACTGAAAAATCTCATATAAAACATATATATTTTATTCAATGATACCCTCATTTTTGTGGTTGAGTAATAAAAAATCTACGAATAGTAAATCCTGAACAGCATTGTGGATCTCATCCACTGTCGTAGTTGGCATACGTGGCGTTTTGAATAAGTAATAGTCAATCACGGACCAAAAAATGGTGGCATAGTATTTCACCTGCTTTTATCAGCACCTGAAATTCAAACAATTCAAATCACAAAGATGCCAAAAAGAAGATAGAACAGACAGAATGGTTAATGAAAAAGTGCTTGGAAGTTGAATTAGGTTTAAAAAAACAATTGCATATGATAGCACACTACAAAGGTATTTCCATGAGTATAAATCGAATAATTTGGATGTAAAAGAAATTTTATAAAAAGAAAGCGACATTGGCGTTGGGATAACCTGTGTTGAAATATTATTACTGACATTCAAACACAAATTTTTTCCACCAACTCTATACAGTGACAAAAATTTCATTGTATTTAGCACTATTTCTCTGAAGGCCCATGGAGCTCAAGAAAACTGGGCAAAACTTTGCTACGTACTTCTCCAACAACTGAGCATCAAATACAGGATCTTCAATATGCAGTGATGAGACGCATTGCCAAGATCAGACTGAATATTTGATTGCATCTGGAAAAAATTTCTGAAAATTATGCAACGAATCATAAATATAATAACCCACAAATGTCAATTTTCATACAGTATGCCCTTTCATGTTTGAATATTACTTTGGAGTTTCAATTTATATTCAAAGTCTTTTCCGTACTGAAAAATTTTATTCATCGCTTAGTTGTTGGAAAAATATGTAGCACAGATTCGCCAGTTTTCTTTAGAGCTCGATGGCCAATATGTCAGAGACATCCAAAATTTTTGACGATAACTGCTCTCGATTCCCAAGTATTTTCACCATCATCGATTGTTAAAGTTAGTACAGTATGATTTTCTTACTACCGTTGATGGTGAAAATGGTTAGAAATTGAAAGCGGTTACAAAGTAAGCAGTTTCTGGCTTATGAAGAAGAAGATGATATGATTATATATGATTGAATTTTGATCAGTGTAGATATTTCTTTTTGATAATTTGGAAACCTGGAGACATCTCGCAATAGTAAATGAAAAGTGGCAATATTTCTTAAATATCAAAATTCTAATTCTTTTCAGAGGTGACATATCATGGAAATTCATATGGGGTTATTATATTATTCATTTGGCTTTATTTACAAGGTCAGCTGTTTTTCTTATAAGAGGATGCAAATCAATGATGTTTCAATAGAAGAAATAATGTGAAACGCTTGGTATAAGTACACACCGGATATGAAATATTTGGATATTGGTATGCATACAATATATTCCTCTAAAATAATGCAACTGCATTTCCCTGGAAATCATCTAAAATCATCCAATTGAATTTCTCTGGGAATGCTCAATGTTCTTTAGAATTCGCTGAAATATTCAGATTTTTTCACCTTTCAGACTTTTCAGATGTAACCTGTTGGATTTGGAATGAAATAACATACGAAATTTCAATATGATCACTCAAGTGTAGAATATGCATACTTACGATTAGCATAATATATAATTTATACATAAATTTTCCAATATGTTGTTAATCACCTTTATTTTCATCAATGATGTTGGTTCATTGTTGGAATTACTAAATACACCATTGAATATTTATTACACCAAATAAAGAAGTACGTGACATAAAAGTCGTAGTTGACAACTCTCAAATATTTTATTATAAAAAGTTATATTGCTGTCTCATGCCTGTTGGAACAAAAAACGGGATAGTGTAGAATATACATACTTAATATTGGCATAATATATGACTCAAACATAAATTTGCAAATGTATTGTTTATAACCTTTATTTACATCAATCATGCAGGCTCATTGTTTGAATCATGAATTACACTGTTGGATATACATTACATCATATAAAGAAGTACGTGGAATGTCAAGAGTGACTGAAAAGTCGTATTCGAGGACTAAAAATATTGCAAAGTATTTTATTGTGAATCGTTAGCGTTACATTACCATATCATATGGTTGTACATGTAGTAGTAATTGACTTTATTGCCACAAGAAGCAATACATAAAAAATATATGGTTGTACATAAACAATCTGAGGTTATTTAAACAAATGAATATCGGTTCAGTAAATGAAGAAGATTTCTACAACGCTATCTGGTGGAGCGTGAAAGTGACACCTTCAATGGTAACAGTGGAACCTACCGCAGTCGGGGAATCCCAAGTAAGCACGGCCTCGTATGTTTCAAGCAGGCTCCGACAGGTAGCGTTGTCTGAATTTTTCTCATTTGAACCGATATTCATTTGTTCAACCGTTAGAACATTGTTGTATGTAACTGGTTTTCTGTTGTAACAGGCATGAAATAATGGTAAAACGGTTTAGTACAAAATACTTGTGAAGATTTGGAGTTTCCAAATACGACTTTTCTGTCACTCTTGACATTCCACGTACTGCTTTATATGGTGTAATGTATATCCAATGGTGTAATTAATGATTCAAACAGTTATCCTACATGATTGATGAAAATAAAGGTGATTCAATATATTGGAAAATTTATGGTTCAGTTATATATTATGCTAATCGTAAGTATGCATATTCTACACTTGAGTGATCATATTGAAATTTCGCATGTTATTTCATTCCAAATCCAACAGGTTACATCTGAAAAGTCTGAAAGGTGAAAAAATGTAAATATTTCAGCAAATTCTAAAGAACATTGAGCATTCCCAGAGAAATTCAATTGGATGGTTTTAGATGATTTCGAGGGAAATGCAGTCGCATTATTTTAGATGAATATATTGTACGCATACCAAGATCCAAATATTTCATATCCGGTGTGTACTTATGCCAAGCGTTTCACATTACTTCTTCTATTGAAACATCATTGATTCACATCCTCTCATAAGAAAAGCAGCTGATCTTGTAAATAAAGCCAAATGGATAATATAATAATCCGATGTGAATTTCCATAGTTTGATATGTCACCTTTGAAAAGAATTAGAATTTTGATATTTAAGAAATATTGCCACTTTTCATTTACTATTGCGAGATGTCTCCAGGTTTCCAAATGATCAAAAAGAAATATCTACACTGATCAAAATTCAATCATATATAATCATATCATCTTTTTCTTCATAAGCCAGAAACTGCTTACTTTGTAACCGCTTTCAATTTCTAACCATTTTCACCATCAACGGTAGTAAGAAAATCATACTGTACTAACTTTAACAATCGATGATGGTGAAAATTCTTGGAAATCGAGAGCAGTTATCGTCAAAAAATTTTTTTTGCTCATTTTCGAAATTAAAAATTCTGGCTCTTTAGAGACCTAGATAAACCTTTGGAGATTCATCCCTGAAAATTTCAGACTTTTTTATGCATTCAGTTCCGAGTATTTTGGTCAAAACAAAACTGCCACCAGATGGAGCCACCTATGCGCTGGTATCCTCTTAACGCTTAGTTGTTGGAGAAGTATGGAGCAAAGTTTTGCCTAGTTTTCTTGAGCTTCATGGGCCTTGAGAGAAATAGTGCTTCATACAATGAAATTTTTGTCACTGCCCGTACGCAAATATTTCACTGAAATAACTATGACACATCTCGTAAAAAACTCTGGAAAACTCTGAAAATCGCTGGAAAAAAATGAAAAATCTAACATTTTTGAAACATCCTGTACATACTTTTTTCAGACTTTTTTCAGAGAATGAGGACGAAATGGCGCTCTGAAAGAATTCTGACAAAACTCTGAAAAATTTCTGAGGTTTTTCTGACTATTGAGAAATTTTTTTTGAATTTTCAAACACTTTTTTCACCTAGGATATTTGAATATACCGTGTGAAACTATTTATAGGGTTTTACATTTTTTAGTAATCAGAAAAATTTCAGAAATTTTGCAGAGTTTTGTCAGAATTTTTTCAGAGCGCAATTTCGTCCTTACTCTCTGAAAAAACTCTGAAAAATGTCTGTACAGGATGTTCCAAAAATATTAGATTTTTCAGAGTGTTTTCAGAGATTTTCCATAGTTATTTAAGCGAAATATTTCTGTACGGGTGTATAAAGGGTTGATGAAAAACATTTGTTTGAATGTCAGTAATGATGTTTCAACAGACCCAGCAAAAAATCTTGAATTGAAGAGAATAGAAAAGAATTGAGATTGAAGAATCTGAATTCGAATTTTGAAGTCATAGAATTCATTTTGAAGAAATTCTATTCTTCTCTATTCTAACCTATTCCAAGTGAAATCTTATTCCAAATCTGCTATTCAATTTTAATTTTTCTAATGTCAAATTCAGAATACAACTCCTATGTTGTGAATGAATGTTGTTGACGACATTGATATCGCGATTTTCAATTCTAGGGCAAGACTTCAAAGAAGAATAGCAACTGAATTCCAAACACAGAATTAAAATCCAAATATTTCTATTTCTTTCTATTCTTTTGATACAAACTTCGAATTGAAAAGAATTGAAAATAGGTTTTTCTTATTCTTTTCCAATTCTTTTCTATTCCAGATTTTTTGCTGGGGAGGTTATCCCAATGCCAATATTGCTTTTTTTTATAATATTTCTTTTACATCCAAACTATTCGATTTTCACTCATGAAAATACCTTTGTAGTGCGCTATTATATGCAATTGTTTTTTTTTTTTTTTTAATCTAATTCAACTTCCAAGCAACTTTTCATAAACCATTCTAAGTATGTTCTATCTTCTTTTCGACACCTTTGTGATTTGAATCGTTTGAATTTCAGGTGCTGATAGATACTTTCCCACCATTCTTTGGTCCGTAATTGACTATTTAATTATTTAAAATGCCACGTATGCCAACTAAGACCGTGGATGACATCCACAATGCTATTCAGGATTTATTATTCTTTGATGCTCATGGTCATGTACGCCCTATGAATGATGTTGTTTGGAAACATGCGTGTGAAAAACTGGACGGCGCATTACAGTTGAAATACATTTATTTGTATATTTCGCAAAATCGAAACGGTATTCTCGATCGGCTGTATAAAGATTATGGGATACAAACCGAGAAAAAAGGACAAAAAAGATCTTTCGCTGATACAAGTATTGGGTCAAATCAATCAGATGGTTCAAATTGGTCCATGAATTCGACATTCGACTTTGGTAAACCGCTCCGTGTTCAGTTGCGTTTAAGTCCAGATGTATGGGCCAAAATTAGCCCTATCACACTACGCAATCAGTTTCGATATTATCAAAGTTTAAAACCTGGTTGGACGAATATTTTGTACGAAGAAATTTGGACACAGTTAAAATTACCTTGTCCATATACTTTCAAATCAGCGCAAATTAATGAAACAAAACAAATTTTTTTGAAGATAAAAGGCAAATGTCCTGAGTGCGATGCTGAATTCCACGCAACAGCTTCGAAAATGCCACCTTCAGACGCTGATTTCATCCTCAATATTTCCACGTATGATACCCGGGGAATACAACATGAAAAAAAACGTCATTTACGTGGAGTTGAACGTGAGAAAGTTGTGAAAGACTTGTGCGGTTCATCTGCGTACGCATGGACAAGAGAAAGAGCGAATCAGGTGATGAATTTCGGTGAAGACGAACCAGCTCACTTGTACAGTGAAGAAGTACTGAGAAAAGCAAAGCAATTAGCGGAGGACAAGAAACTCGGTCTCGAAAAAGTCCCTGACGTTATCACTTCTGTGAATGATTTGACCAAAAGGCCAGAATTCAGTGGTTTCATAAGACATATCGGGATAAATAAATTCTATGTTTATTATTTTCACACTGATCAAATATTCATGTATAAAAAGTATCTGAAAACACACACTGCAGAGGGTAGTCTCAGCATTGATGCCACTGGTTCATTGGTGAAGAAACTACCAGAGACGTACGGTACCAACAGTCCAATTTTTTTGTATCAAATCGTGGCCCCATTTGGAGGAAAAATTTTGCCAGTTGCCCAGATGGTGTCGGAAAGGCACGATACAGTAAAAATAATTTCTTGGCTCTTAGAATGGTTGAAGTCCGGAGCGCCTTGTCCTCCAAAAGTCGTCACGGACGATTCTATGGCGCTTTTAAATGCTGTTGCTTTTGCTTTTAATTTGATGACGTTGAAGACTTATTTGAACAAGTGTTTTCTTATGCTTGAAAACAATGAAATTCCAAGGATGGGCATCAACTGCGTCATAAAGATTGATATTGCGCATTTAATAAAATCTGTGTGCAGATGGAATTGTTTCAAAAATAAAGGTTTCGACATTAAAGAGTTTTTCGTTCGGTGCGTCTGTATTTTATCTGAATGTACGAGCTTGAACAGTTTTTCCAGCATTCTGCGTGATATTTTCATGGTAGCTTTGTCAGAAAAAGAAAATATTACATCGAACAGTAATGATGAATATGTTTGTTTTGCATCCCAACAAAGATTAATTAATCTGATCAAGACAATGGATTTAAAAGCATATGAAGAAATAATGGACCAATTTAAGAACGACTGCCCCGAAGATGACGAATCTTGTACAGAAATGAAAAATATGGATTCAAATTATAGAAATGGACAAGAAGAAAACGATGAAACTTTATTTCATGTACAAGAGGAGAACAAGAACAAAAAAGTACTACCGGAAATTGACCAGTTCCTGTCCAATATTCATGAGCAGGTGGTGAACCGAGATAAATCCGGAGAAAGGCTAAATCCGTATTCATGCCCTGCATTTGTGACCAGTTTGCTGCACTTGGCAAAATTGTTCCCTCTTTGGACGAATATGATTTTAGATGAAGTCGCAACTTCAGCTAGAAGTGAAGCGTATTTCAGGGAACTGAAGAGCTTATTGTTCAAAGGAAAAAAATCGATACGGGTCGACAAATTCTTGATAATTCACATGCGATCAATCGAAGGTACCATGAAAATATTATTGGCAAGAGAAAATAAAACCCATCAAGTGAAGGGACATGATAAATCATCTGCTGCGAAAGGTGGGAAAAAGAAGGTGGGCAATCAGCTCGTGACGGTCGATGAGGAAATTAAAGATAGAGAGAATTGTAAGAGCCCTTCAAGGGATTTGGACGATGGAAACAAGGATGCATGTTTTGATTTTCCTGCAGTCGACTTTAAAATGAATGAATCTCTTGGTGATAATTTGATTTCAACGTCAACCGATGACTCATTGACCGTTCATTCAGAAAACGAGTTCTCTCCTAATACTTCTCAGATTTTAGCCTCAAAAACTCACGTCCTCACAAATGTTGAAAACCCATCGTTGAAAAAATCAGACGCAGTTCAAGTGATTGACGTTGAATTCTTAAACCAAACTGAGTCGTGGAAAGGTAAGAACAATGAACCACCAAAGAAACGGGGGAAATATTTGACTCCATGCCCGGACATAGAAGAGATACGCAAGAAAACAAAGTCGAAAATATTATCTGTCCTCAGAAACGGTAGTCAGCTTGGTCCGCAAACGGTATTAGGTAGATCAACGATCATTCGGAATACCTGCGCTTTCGATTCAGTTATGCAGTTACTACTAGTTGCATTTCGAGATTGGAATAATTATAACATTTATGTTCATGAGACTGGAAATCCGTTTTTTGAATTTTTAACACAATTGTCGACGCATGGTACAAGTTCAGCGGTATACAAACAAAGAGCTTCCTTATTGAGTCTCATATTTCGAAAGGATGGAAGTCGTTTGGACTGTGCAACAAATGTTGCGAGTTTAATCAGCGAGAACTTGTTGAACAACGAGAAATCTTACAGGATACGACAAGAATGCACGAAATGCAATCAAAATAATAATATCGAATGTTCAGTGTTTGATGTTGACTGCATACCATGCTATCAAGGGGGAATGCGTAATCTTAATCAGGCGTTATATGAGAGCATTGATGGGAAGAAAGCTGAAATTTGTAAATACTGTGGAGAGAAAGATTTGTATACTAGAATAGAAACAGGGGAACATTTTTTTATAAATTTGGAAGCGTTGCAATTCCCTGGGCTTGCCGCGAAATTGGGTTATCCTGATTGGCCTGGAACGTTTACTTTGAAAGAAATACCGGAAAGTATTGAATTTTTCGGGGAAGAATTTAGACTAATCGGGGGGATTCAGTTTTTGAATGACCGGGAGAATTCAAACGGAATCGGGCACTACGTGGCGCATTGTCGCAGAATAACAGAGGAATGGGAAACATTCGATAACCTGAAAGGTGATAAGAAACCAATAACGACGACTATGAGGGTATTATTGAATAAAATGTATATTTCTCTATTAATGTATGTGAAGATTGTGAAAAAAAAGAAGCAAACAAGCGATATGTCATGAATGAATGTGTAAGGAACGAATTCATCCCTCCATCCCTCCTTCCTTGTCCTTCTCACTACGCTTCTATGTAATTTGTTCCCAGGATGTTTTTTTTGACTGGAAATTCCCATGTTCACTGAATTCTGGTGGTTGCTGTGGCGAATGAATGAATACAGAGCCGATTTCGGATGTGTATCAATCAGTACCTTGGAAACCACGGAGGTACGGAAAGAACGACTTAGTTAGTTGACTGGGAAATTCGCTCCAACTGGGGGCAATTCTGTATGATTTTTTAAATATAGGAAAACATTGATTTTTGATATTTTGGAGCCCATAACTTCTGAACCAAGGAGGTACAAACGATGAAACTTGCAGGGGATATACTTGGGAGGTCACCAAACAATAGTTGATGCATAGAAAGTTTGCCCCAGTCAGGGGCAATGCTGTATGATTTTTCAAAGTTTCAGAAATTTCGATATTTATATATTCCAAGGCTCATAACTCCCAATCCAAGGAGGGACAAACGATGAAACTTTCAGGGAATATCCTCGGGAGGTCCAGGAACAATAATTTATCTATAAAAGATCTGCCCCAGTCAGGGGCAATTCTGTAAGATTTTTCGAAGTTCGAAAATTCCGATATTTATACATTCCAAGGCCTATAACTTCCATACCGAGGAGGTACAAACGATGAAACTTGCAGGGAATATTTTTGGGAGGTCGCCGAACAATAATTTATCCATAGAAAGTTTGCTCCAGTCAGGGGCAATTCTGTATGATTGTTCAAAGTTCGAAAATTCTGAGTTTCATATATTCTAAGACTTATAACTCCCGAACCAAAGAGGTACAAACGATGAAACTTGCAGGGAATATTCTTGGAAAGTCACCAAACAATGGTTAACGCATAGAAAGTTTGCCCCAGTCAGGGGCAATTCTGCATGATTTTTTACAGTTCGAAAATTCCGATATTTGTACATTCCAAGGCCTATAACTTCCATACCAAGGAGGTAGAAACGATGAAGCTTGCAGGGAATATTCTTGGGGGGTCCTCAAACAATAATTTATCCATACAAAGTTTGCCCCAGTCAGGGGCAATGCTGTATGATTTTTCAAAGTTTCAGAAATTTCGATATTTCTTTATTCCAAGGCTCATAACTCCTAAACCGAGGAGGTACAAACGATGAAACTTGCAGGCAATATTCTTGGGAAGTCACCAAACAATAATTTATCCATAGAAAGTTCGCCCCAGTCAGGTGGAATTCTGTGTGATTTTTCAAAGTTTCAGAAATTTCGATATTCATATATTCCAAGGCTCATAACTCCCAATCCCAGGAGGTACAAACGATGAAACTTGCAGGGAATATCCTCGGGAGGTCCAGGAACAATAATTTATCTACAGCAGATCTGCCCCAGTCAAGGGCAATTCTGTTGGATTTTTCAAATTTCGAAAATTTCGATATTTATATATTCCGAGGCTTATAACTTCCAAACCAAGGAGGTACAAACGATGAAACTTGAGGGGAATATTCTTGGGAGGTCCTCAAACAATAATTTATCCATAGAAAGTTTGCCCCAGTCAGGGGCAATTCTGTATGCTTTTTGAAGTTCGAAAATTTCGATATTTATATATTCCAAGGCTTATAACTTCCAAACCAAGGAGGTACAAACGATGAAACTTCCAGGGAAAATTCTCGGGAGGTTACCAAACAATAATTTATGCATATAAAAGTTGCCCCAGTCAGGGGCAATTCTGTATGAATGTTCAAAGTTCGAAAATTCTGAGTTTCATATATTCTAAGACTCATAACTCCCGAACCAAAGAGGTACAAACGATGAAACTTGCAGGGAATATTCTCGGGAGGCCCCCGAACAATAGTTGATGCATACAAAGTTTGCCCCAGTCAGGGGCAATGCTGTCTTATTTTTCAAAGTTTCAGGAATTTCGATATTTCTATATTCCAAGGCTCATAACTTCCAAACCAAGGAGGTACAAACGATGAAACTTGCAGGGAATATCCTTGGGAAGTCACCAAACAATATTGAACGCATAGAAAGTTTGCCCCAGTCAGGGGCAATGCTGTATGATTTTTCAAAGTTTCAGAAATTTCGATATTTCTTTATTCCAAGGCTCATAACTCCTAAACCGAGGAGGTACAAACGATGAAACTTGCAGGCAATATTCTTGGGAAGTCACCAAACAATAATTTATGCATAGAAAGTTCGCCCCAGTCAGGTGGAATTCTGTGTGATTTTTCAAAGTTTCAGAAATTTCGATATTTATATATTCCAAGGCTTATAACTCCCAATCCCAGGAGGTACAAACGATGAAACTTGCAGGGAATATCCTCGGGAGGTCCAGGAACAATAATTTATCTACAGCAGATCTGCCCCAGTCAAGGGCAATTCTGTTGGATTTTTCAAATTTCGAAAATTTCGATATTTATATATTCCGAGGCTTATAACTTCCAAACCAAGGAGGTACAAACGATGAAACTTGAAGGGAATATTCTTGGGAGGCCCTCAAACAATAATTTATCCATAGAAAGTTTGCCCCAGTCAGGGGCAATTCTGTAAGATTTTTCAAAGTTCAAAAATTCCGATATTTATACATTCCAAGGCTTTTAACTTCCATACCGAGGAGGTACAAACGATGAAACTTGCAGGGGATATTCTCGGGAGGTTACCAAACAATAATTCATGCATATAAAAGTTGCCCCAGTCAGGGGCAATTCTGTATGAATGTTCAAAGTTCGAAAATTCTGAGTTTCATATATTCTAAGACTCATAACTCCCGAACCAAAGAGGTACAAACGATGAAACTCGCAGGGAATGTTCTTGGGAGGTCCCCAAACAATAATTTATCCATAGAAAGTTCGCCCCAGTCAGGGGCAATTCTGTATGATTTTTTGATGTTCGAAAATTTCGATATTTATATATTCCAAGGCTTATACCTTCCAAACCAAGGAGGTACAAACGATGAAACTTGCAGGGAATATTCTTGGAAGGTCCTCAAACAATAATTCATCCATAGAAAGTTTGCCCCAGTCAGGGGCAATTCTGTATGATTTTTCAAAGTTCGAAAATTCTGACTTTTAAGTATTCTGAGACTTATAACTTTCGAACCAAGGAGGTAGAAGCGATGAAACTTGCAGAGATCATTCTCGGGAGGTTACCAAACAATAATTTATTCATATAAAAGTTGCCCCAGTCAGGGGCAATTCTGTATGAATGTTCAAAGTTCGAAATTTCAGAGTTTCATATATTCTAAGACTTTTAACTCCCGAACCAAAGAGGTACAAACGATGAAACTTGCAGGGAATATTCTCGGGAGGCCCCCGAACAATAATTTATCTATAGCAGATCTGCCCCAGTCAAGGGCAATTCTGTTGGATTTTTCAAATTTCGAAAATTTCGATATTTATATATTCCAAGGCTCATAACTCCTAAACCAAGGAGGTACAAACGATGAAACTTGCAGGCAATATTCTTGGGAAGTCACCAAACAATAATTCATCCATAGAAAGTTCGCCCCAGTCAGGTGGAATTCTGTGTGATTTTTCAAAGTTTCAGAAATTTCGATATTCATATATTCCAAGGCTCATAACTCCCAATCCCAGGAGGTACAAACGATGAAACTTGCAAGGAATGTTCTTGGGAGGTCTCTAAACAATAGCTCATGCATAGAAAGTTTGCCCCAGTCAGGGGCAATTCTGTGTGACTTTTCAACGTTCGGAAATTCCGATATTTATATATTCCAAGGCTCATAGCTCCCAATCCAAGGAGGTGCAAACGATGAAACTTGCAGGGAATATCCTCGGGAGGTCCAGGAACAATAATTTATCTATAGCAGATCTGCCCCAGTCAAGGGCAATTCTGTTGGATTTTTCAAATTTCGAAAATTTCGATATTTATATATTCCAAGGCTCATAACTCCCAATCCCAGGAGGTACAAACGATGAAACTTGCAGGGAATGTTCTTGGGAGGTCCCTAAACAATAGCTCATGCATAGAAAGTTTGCCCCAGTCAGGGGCAATTCTGTGTGATTTTTCAACGTTCGGAAATTCCGATATTTATATATTCCAAGGCTCATAACTCCCAATCCAAGGAGGTACAAACGATGAAACTTGCAGGGAATATCCTCGGGAGGTCCAGAAACAATAATTCATTCATAGAAAGTTTGCCCCAGTAAGGGGCAATGCTGTGTGATTTTTCAAAGTTTCAGAAATTTCGATATTTATATATTCCAAGGCTTATAACTCCCAATCCCAGGAGGTACAAACGATGAAACTTGCAGGGAATATCCTCGGGAGGTCCAGGAACAATAATTTATCTACAGCAGATCTGCCCCAGTCAAGGGCAATTCTGTTGGATTTTTCAAATTTCGAAAATTTCGATATTTATATATTCCGAGGCTTATAACTTCCAAACCAAGGAGGTACAAACGATGAAACTTGAAGGGAATATTCTTGGGAGGTCCTCAAACAATAATTTATCCATAGAAAGTTTGCCCCAGTCAGGGGCAATTCTGTATGCTTTTTTGAAGTTCGAAAATTTCGATATTTATATATTCCAAGGCTTATAACTTCCAAACCAAGGAGGTACAAACGATGAAACTTGCAGGGAATATTCTCAAGGGGTCCTGGAACAATAATTCATTCATAGAAAGTTTGCCCCAGTAAGGGGCGATGCTGTGTGTTTTTTCACAGTTTCAGAAATTTCGATATTTATATATTCCAAGGCTTTTAACTTCCATACCAAGGAGGTACAAATGATGAAACTTGCAGGGGATATTCTCGGGAGGTTACCAAACAATAATTGATGCATATAAAAGTTGCCCCAGTCAGAGGCAATTCTGTATGAATGTTCAAAGTTCGAAAATTGTGAGTTTCATATATTCTAAGACTTATAACTCCCGAACCAAAGAGGTACAAACGATGAAACTTGCAGGGAATATTCTTGGGAAGTCACCAAACAATGGTTAACGCATAGAAAGTTTGCCCCAGTCAGGGGCAATTCTGCATGATTTTTTACAGTTCGAAAATTCCGATATTTGTACATTCCAAGGCCTATAACTTCCATACCAAGGAGGTACAAACGATGAAGCTTGCAGGGAATATTCTTGGAAGGTCCTCAAACAATAATTTATCCATAGAAAGTTTGCCCCAGTCAGGGGCAATGCTGTATGATTCTCCAAAGTTTCAGAAATTTCGATATTTCTTTATTCCAAGGCTCATAACTCCTAAACCAAGGAGGTACAAACGATGAAACTTGCAGGCAATATTCTTGGGAAGTCACCAAACAATAATTTATCCATAGAAAGTTCGCCCCAGTCAGGTGGAATTCTGTGTGATTTTTCAAAGTTTCAGAAATTTCGATATTCATATATTCCAAGGCTCATAACTCCCAATCCCAGGAGGTACAAACGATGAAACTTGCAAGGAATGTTCTTGGGAGGTCCCTAAACAATAGCTCATGCATAGAAAGTTTGCCCCAGTCAGGGGCAATTCTGTGTGATTTTTCAACGTTCGGAAATTCCGATATTTATATATTCCAAGGCTCTTAACTCCCAATCCAAGGAGGTACAAACGATGAAACTTGCAGGGAATATCCTCGGGAGGTCCAGGAACAATAATTCATTCATAGAAAGTTTGCCCCAGTAAGGGGCAATGCTGTGTGTTTTTTCAAAGTTTCAGAAATTTCGATATTTATATATTCCAAGGCTCATAACTCCCAATCCAAGGGGGTACAAACGATGAAACTTGCAGGGAATATCCTCGGGAGGTCCAGGAACAATAATTCATTTATAGTGGATCTGACCCAGTCAGGGGCAATTCTGTAAGATTTTTCAAAGTTCAAAAATTCCGATATTTATACATTCCAAGGCTTTTAACTTCCATACCAAGGAGGTACAAACGATGAAACTTCCAGGGAAAATTCTCGGGAGGTTACCAAACAATAATTTATGCATATAAAAGTTGCCCCAGTCAGGGGCAATTCTGTATGAATGTTCAAAGTTCGAAAATTCTGAGTTTCATATATTCTAAGACTCATAACTCCCGAACCAAAGAGGTACAAACGATGAAACTTGCAGGGAATATTCTCGGGAGGCCCCCGAACAATAGTTGATGCATAGAAAGTTTGCCCCAGTCAGGGGCAATGCTGTCTGATTTTTCAAAGTTTCAGGAATTTCGATATTTCTATATTCCAAGGCTCATAACTTCCAAACCAAGGAGGTACAAACGATGAAACTTGCAGGGAATATCCTTGGGAAGTCACCAAACAATATTGAACGCATAGAAAGTTTGCCCCAGTCAGGGGCAATGCTGTATGATTTTTCAAAGTTTCAGAAATTTCGATATTTCTCTATTCCAAGGCTCATAACTCCTAAACCGAGGAGGTACAAACGATGAAACTTGCAGGCAATATTCTTGGGAAGTCACCAAACAATAATTCATGCATAGAAAGTTCGCCCCAGTCAGGTGGAATTCTGTGTGATTTTTCAAAGTTTCAGAAATTTCGATATTTATATATTCCAAGGCTTATAACTCCCAATCCCAGGAGGTACAAACGATGAAACTTGCAGGGAATATCCTCGGGAGGTCCAGGAACAATAATTTATCTACAGCAGATCTGCCCCAGTCAAGGGCAATTCTGTTGGATTTTTCAAATTTCGAAAATTTCGATATTTATATATTCCGAGGCTTATAACTTCCAAACCAAGGAGGTACAAACGATGAAACTTGCAGGGAATATTCTCAAGGGGTCCTGGAACAATAATTCATTCATAGAAAGTTTGCCCCAGTAAGGGGCGATGCTGTGTGTTTTTTCAAAGTTTCAGAAATTTCGATATTTATATATTCCAAGGCTTTTAACTTCCATACCAAGGAGGTACAAATGATGA
Organism: Gonatopus flavifemur; assembly: GCA_018340375.1. Classification (NCBI taxonomy): domain Eukaryota; kingdom Metazoa; phylum Arthropoda; class Insecta; order Hymenoptera; family Dryinidae; genus Gonatopus; species Gonatopus flavifemur. The sequence continues at coordinate 78,775 of JAFFJZ010000120.1, read as the reverse complement.
AACTTGCAGGGGATATTCTCGGGAGGTTACCAAACAATAATTGATGCATATAAAAGTTGCCCCAGTCAGAGGCAATTCTGTATGAATGTTCAAAGTTCGAAAATTGTGAGTTTCATATATTCTAAGACTTATAACTCCCGAACCAAAGAGGTACAAACGATGAAACTTGCAGGGAATATTCTTGGGAAGTCACCAAACAATGGTTAACGCATAGAAAGTTTGCCCCAGTTAGGGGCAATTCTGCATGATTTTTTACAGTTCGAAAATTCCAATATTTGTACATTCCAAGGCCTATAACTTCCATAGCAAGGAGGTACAAACGATGAAGCTTGCAGGGAATATTCTTGGAAGGTCCTCAAACAATAATTTATCCATAGAAAGTTTGCCCCAGTCAGGGGCAATGCTGTATGATTTTCCAAAGTTTCAGAAATTTCGATATTTCTTTATTCCAAGGCTCATAACTCCTAAACCAAGGAGGTACAAACGATGAAACTTGCAGGCAATATTCTTGGGAAGTCACCAAACAATAATTTATCCATAGAAAGTTCGCCCCAGTCAGGTGGAATTCTGTGTGATTTTTCAAAGTTTCAGAAATTTCGATATTCATATATTCCAAGGCTCATAACTCCCAATCCCAGGAGGTACAAACGATGAAACTTGCAAGGAATGTTCTTGGGAGGTCCCTAAACAATAGCTCATGCATAGAAAGTTTGCCCCAGTCAGGGGCAATTCTGTGTGACTTTTCAACGTTCGGAAATTCCGATATTTATATATTCCAAGGCTCATAGCTCCCAATCCAAGGAGGTGCAAACGATGAAACTTGCAGGGAATATCCTCGGGAGGTCCAGGAACAATAATTTATCTATAGCAGATCTGCCCCAGTCAAGGGCAATTCTGTTGGATTTTTCAAATTTCGAAAATTTCGATATTTATATATTCCAAGGCTCATAACTCCCAATCCCAGGAGGTACAAACGATGAAACTTGCAGGGAATGTTCTTGGGAGGTCCCTAAACAATAGCTCATGCATAGAAAGTTTGCCCCAGTCAGGGGCAATTCTGTGTGATTTTTCAACGTTCGGAAATTCCGATATTTATATATTCCAAGGCTCATAACTCCCCATCCAAGGAGGTACAAACGATGAAACTTGCAGGGAATATCCTCGGGAGGTCCAGAAACAATAATTCATTCATAGAAAGTTTGCCCCAGTAAGGGGCAATGCTGTGTGTTTTTTCAAAGTTTCAGAAATTTCGATATTTAAATATTCCAAGGCTCATAACTCCCAATCCAAGGAATTACAAACGATGAAACTTGCAGGGAATATCCTCGGGAGGTCCAGGAACAATAATTCATTTATAGTTAATCTGACCCAGTCAGGGGCAATTCTGTAAGATTTTTCAAAGTTCAAAAATTCCGATATTTATACATTCCAAGGCTTTTAACTTCCATACCAAGGAGGTACAAACGATGAAACTCGCAGGGAATGTTCTTGGGAGGTCCCTAAACAATAGCTCATGCATAGAAAGTTTGCCCCAGTCAGGGGCAATTCTGTGTGATTTTTCAACGTTCGGAAATTCCGATATTTATATATTCCAAGGCTCATAACTCCCAATCCAAGGAGGTACAAACGATGAAACTTGCAGGGAATATCCTCGGGAGGTCCAGGAACAATGATTCATTCATAGAAAGTTTGCCCCAGTAAGGGGCAATGCTGTGTGTTTTTTCAAAGTTTCAGAAATTTCGATATTTATATATTCCAAGGCTCATAACTCCCAATCCAAGGGGGTACAAACGATGAAACTTGCAGGGAATATCCTCGGGAGGTCCAGGAACAATAATTCATTTATAGTGGATCTGACCCAGTCAGGGCAATTCTGTAAGATTTTTCAAAGTTCAAAAATTCCGATATTTATACATTCCAAGGCTTTTAACTTCCATACCAAGGAGGTACAAACGATGAAACTCGCAGGGAATATTCTCGGGAGGTTACCAAACAATAATTCATGCATATAAAAGTTGCCCCAGTCAGGGGCAATTCTGTATGAATGTTCAAAGTTCGAAAATTCTGAGTTTCATATATTCTAAGACTCATAACTCCCGAACCAAAGAGGTACAAACGATGAAACTTGCAGGGAATGTTCTTGGGAGGTCCCCAAACAATAATTTATCCATAGAAAGTTCGCCCCGGTCAGGGGCAATTCTGTATGATTTTTTGATGTTCGAAAATTTCGATATTTATATATTCCAAGGCTTATACCTTCCAAACCAAGGAGGTACAAACGATGAACCTTGCAGGGAATATTCTTGGAAGGTCCTCAAACAATAATTCATCCATAGAAAGTTTGCCCCAGTCAGGGGCAATTCTGTATGATTTTTCAAAGTTCGAAAATTCTGACTTTTAAGTATTCTGAGACTTATAACTTTCGAACCAAGGAGGTAGAAGCGATGAAACTTGCAGAGATCATTCTCGGGAGGTTACCAAACAATAATTTATTCATATAAAAGTTGCCCCAGTCAGGGGCAATTCTGTATGAATGTTCAAAGTTCGAAATTTCAGAGTTTCATATATTCTAAGACTTTTAACTCCCGAACCAAAGAGGTACAAACGATGAAACTTGCAGGGAATATTCTCGGGAGGCCCCTGAACAATAATTTATGCATATAAAAGTCGCCCCAGTCAGGGGCAATTCTGTATTATTGTTCAAAGTTTCAGAAATTTCGATATTTATATATTCCAAGGCTCATAACTTCCAAACCAAGGAGGTACAAAAGATGAAACTTGCAGAGAATATCCTCGGGAGGTCCAGGAACAATAATTTATCTATAGCAGATCTGCCCCAGTCAGGGGCAATTCTGTTGGATTTTTCAAATTTCGAAAATTTCGATATTTATATATTCCAAGGCTCATAACTTCCAAACCAAGGAGGTACAAACGATGAAACTTGCAGAGAATATTCTCAAGGTGTCCTGGAACAATAATTCTTTCATAGAAAGTTTGCCCCAGTAAGGGGCAATGCTGTGTGTTTTTCCAAAGTTTCAGAAATTTCGATATTTATACATTCCAAGGCTCATAACTCCCGATCCAAGGAGGTACAAACGATGAAACTTGCAGGGAATATCCTCGGGAGGTCCAGGAACAATAATTCATTCATAGTGGATCTGACCCAGTCAGGGGCAATTCTGTAAGATTTTTCAAAGTTCCAAAATTCCGATATTTATACATTCCAAGGCTTTTAACTTCCATACCAAGGAGGTACAAACGATGAAACTCGCAGGGAATGTTCTTGGGAGGTCCCCAAACAATCATTTATCCATAGAAAGTTCGCCCCAGTCAGGGGCAATTCTGTATGCTTTTTTGAAGTTCGAAAATTTCGATATTTATATATTCCAAGGCCTATAACTTCCAAACCAAGGAGGTACCACCGATGAAACTTGCAGGGAATATTCTTGGAAGGTCCTCAAACAATAATTCATCCATAGAAAGTTTGCCCCAGTCAGGGGCAATTCTGTATGATTTTTCAAAGTTCGAAAATTCTGAGTTTCATATATTCTAAGACTTTTAACTCCCGAACCAAAGAGGTACAAACGATGAAACTTGCAGGGAATATTCTCGGGAGGCCCCCGAACAATACTTTATGCATATAAAAGTTGCCCCAGTCAGGGGCAATTCTGTATGATTTTTCAAAGTTCGAAAATTCTGAGTTTCATATATTCTAAGACTTTTAACTCCCGAACCAAAGAGGTACAAACGATGAAACTTGCAGGGAATATTCTTGGAAGGTCCTCAAACAATAATTCATCCATAGAAAGTTTGCCCCAGTCAGGGGCAATTCTGTATGATTTTTCAAAGTTCGAAAATTCTGAGTTTCATATATTCTAAGACTTATAACTTCCGAACCAAGGAGGTACAAACGATGAAACTTGCAGGGAATATTCTCGGGAGGTCACCAAACAATAGTTGATGCATAGAAAGTTTGCCCCAGTCAGGGGCAATGCTGTCTGATTTTTCAAAGTTTCAGGAATTTCGATATTTCTATATTCCAAGGCTCATAACTTCCAAACCAAGGAGGTGCAAACGATGAAACTTGCAGGGAATATCCTCGGGAGGTCCAGGAACAATAATTTATCTATAGCAGATCTGCCCCAGTCAAGGGCAATTCTGTTGGATTTTTCAAATTTCGAAAATTTCGATATTTATATATTCCAAGGCTCATAACTCCCAATCCCAGGAGGTACAAACGATGAAACTTGCAAGGAATGTTCTTGGGAGGTCCCTAAACAATAGCTCATGCATAGAAAGTTTGCCCCAGTCAGGGGCAATTCTGTGTGACTTTTCAACGTTCGGAAATTCCGATATTTATATATTCCAAGGCTCATAGCTCCCAATCCAAGGAGGTGCAAACGATGAAACTTGCAGGGAATATCCTCGGGAGGTCCAGGAACAATAATTTATCTATAGCAGATCTGCCCCAGTCAAGGGCAATTCTGTTGGATTTTTCAAATTTCGAAAATTTCGATATTTATATATTCCAAGGCTCATAACTCCCAATCCCAGGAGGTACAAACGATGAAACTTGCAGGGAATGTTCTTGGGAGGTCCCTAAACAATAGCTCATGCATAGAAAGTTTGCCCCAGTCAGGGGCAATTCTGTGTGATTTTTCAACGTTCGGAAATTCCGATATTTATATATTCCAAGGCTCATAACTCCCCATCCAAGGAGGTACAAACGATGAAACTTGCAGGGAATATCCTCGGAGGTCCAGAAACAATAATTCATTCATAGAAAGTTTGCCCCAGTAAGGGGCAATGCTGTGTGTATTTTCAAAGTTTCAGAAATTTCGATATTTAAATATTCCAAGGCTCATAACTCCCAATCCAAGGAATTACAAACGATGAAACTTGCAGGGAATATCCTCGGGAGGTCCAGGAACAATAATTCATTTATAGTTAATCTGACCCAGTCAGGGGCAATTCTGTAAGATTTTTCAAAGTTCAAAAATTCCGATATTTATACATTCCAAGGCTTTTAACTTCCATACCAAGGAGGTACAAACGATGAAACTCGCAGGGAATGTTCTTGGGAGGTCCCTAAACAATAGCTCATGCATAGAAAGTTTGCCCCAGTCAGGGGCAATTCTGTGTGATTTTTCAACGTTCGGAAATTCCGATATTTATATATTCCAAGGCTCATAACTCCCAATCCAAGGAGGTACAAACGATGAAACTTGCAGGGAATATCCTCGGGAGGTCCAGGAACAATGATTCATTCATAGAAAGTTTGCCCCAGTAAGGGGCAATGCTGTGTGTTTTTTCAAAGTTTCAGAAATTTCGATATTTATATATTCCAAGGCTCATAACTCCCAATCCAAGGGGGTACAAACGATGAAACTTGCAGGGAATATCCTCGGGAGGTCCAGGAACAATAATTCATTTATAGTGGATCTGACCCAGTCAGGGGCAATTCTGTAAGATTTTTCAAAGTTCAAAAATTCCGATATTTATACATTCCAAGGCTTTTAACTTCCATACCAAGGAGGTACAAACGATGAAACTCGCAGGGAATATTCTCGGGAGGTTACCAAACAATAATTCATGCATATAAAAGTTGCCCCAGTCAGGGGCAATTCTGTATGAATGTTCAAAGTTCGAAAATTCTGAGTTTCATATATTCTAAGACTCATAACTCCCGAACCAAAGAGGTACAAACGATGAAACTTGCAGGGAATGTTCTTGGGAGGTCCCCAAACAATAATTTATCCATAGAAAGTTCGCCCCGGTCAGGGGCAATTCTGTATGATTTTTTGATGTTCGAAAATTTCGATATTTATATATTCCAAGGCTTATACCTTCCAAACCAAGGAGGTACAAACGATGAACCTTGCAGGGAATATTCTTGGAAGGTCCTCAAACAATAATTCATCCATAGAAAGTTTGCCCCAGTCAGGGGCAATTCTGTATGATTTTTCAAAGTTCGAAAATTCTGACTTTTAAGTATTCTGAGACTTATAACTTTCGAACCAAGGAGGTAGAAGCGATGAAACTTGCAGAGATCATTCTCGGGAGGTTACCAAACAATAATTTATTCATATAAAAGTTGCCCCAGTCAGGGGCAATTCTGTATGAATGTTCAAAGTTCGAAATTTCAGAGTTTCATATATTCTAAGACTTTTAACTCCCGAACCAAAGAGGTACAAACGATGAAACTTGCAGGGAATATTCTCGGGAGGCCCCTGAACAATAATTTATGCATATAAAAGTCGCCCCAGTCAGGGGCAATTCTGTATTATTGTTCAAAGTTTCAGAAATTTCGATATTTATATATTCCAAGGCTCATAACTTCCAAACCAAGGAGGTACAAAAGATGAAACTTGCAGAGAATATCCTCGGGAGGTCCAGGAACAATAATTTATCTATAGCAGATCTGCCCCAGTCAGGGGCAATTCTGTTGGATTTTTCAAATTTCGAAAATTTCGATATTTATATATTCCAAGGCTCATAACTTCCAAACCAAGGAGGTACAAACGATCAAACTTGCAGAGAATATTCTCAAGGTGTCCTGGAACAATAATTCTTTCATAGAAAGTTTGCCCCAGTAAGGGGCAATGCTGTGTGTTTTTCCAAAGTTTCAGAAATTTCGATATTTATACATTCCAAGGCTCATAACTCCCGATCCAAGGAGGTACAAACGATGAAACTTGCAGGGAATATCCTCGGGAGGTCCAGGAACAATAATTCATTCATAGTGGATCTGACCCAGTCAGGGGCAATTCTGTAAGATTTTTCAAAGTTCCAAAATTCCGATATTTATACATTCCAAGGCTTTTAACTTCCATACCAAGGAGGTACAAACGATGAAACTCGCAGGGAATGTTCTTGGGAGGTCCCCAAACAATCATTTATCCATAGAAAGTTCGCCCCAGTCAGGGGCAATTCTGTATGCTTTTTTGAAGTTCGAAAATTTCGATATTTATATATTCCAAGGCCTATAACTTCCAAACCAAGGAGGTACCACCGATGAAACTTGCAGGGAATATTCTTGGAAGGTCCTCAAACAATAATTCATCCATAGAAAGTTTGCCCCAGTCAGGGGCAATTCTGTATGATTTTTCAAAGTTCGAAAATTCTGAGTTTCATATATTCTAAGACTTTTAACTCCCGAACCAAAGAGGTACAAACGATGAAACTTGCAGGGAATATTCTCGGGAGGCCCCCGAACAATACTTTATGCATATAAAAGTTGCCCCAGTCAGGGGCAATTCTGTATGATTTTTCAAAGTTCGAAAATTCTGAGTTTCATATATTCTAAGACTTTTAACTCCCGAACCAAAGAGGTACAAACGATGAAACTTGCAGGGAATATTCTTGGAAGGTCCTCAAACAATAATTCATCCATAGAAAGTTTGCCCCAGTCAGGGGCAATTCTGTATGATTTTTCAAAGTTCGAAAATTCTGAGTTTCATATATTCTAAGACTTATAACTTCCGAACCAAGGAGGTACAAACGATGAAACTTGCAGGGAATATTCTCGGGAGGTCACCAAACAATAGTTGATGCATAGAAAGTTTGCCCCAGTCAGGGGCAATGCTGTCTGATTTTTCAAAGTTTCAGGAATTTCGATATTTCTATATTCCAAGGCTCATAACTTCCAAACCAAGGAGGTACAAACGATGAAACTTGCAGGGAATATTCTTGGGAAGTCACCAAACAATATTGAACGCATAGAAAGTTTGCCCCAGTCAGGGGCAATTCTATATGATTCTTTACAGTTCGACAATTCCGATATTTGTACATTCCAAGGCCTACAACTTCCATACCAAGGAGGTACAAACGATGAAACTTGCAGGGAATATTCTCAAGAGGCCCTGGAACAATAATTTATGCATAGAAAAGTTGCCCCACTCAGGGGCAATTCACTATGATCGTTTAAAATTCGAAAAAAAAATTCTTTCCCATGTAAAATCAGTTTTTCGCTTGTAACTTCCCCCCCTTTTACTTTTCCGAAAAATCCTTTGTGTTACAATCATCTACGTTCCGAGGCCTTCCAAATGAGCTATCATTCATCAAAATCGGTGAACGTCTGGGGCAGACCATTTTTCCAAACTTCTGTAACTTCTTTATTTTTGAGGTACAAACGAAATTTTTTTCGGTACAATCAGGTACTAACGATGCGCTTCCGGATGCCAAAAAAAAATTTTTTTCTCCACTTCGGGGGCTAACTTCATATAGGTCGAAAACTAACGTAGTTTCATCATTTTTTTTCAAGTGATCCTAAATGTTCCTTGAAAAAAGTTTTTATGGCATTTATTCGTATATCTTTTTATTTGTAAATGAAATTAAAAAAAAAATAAATAAATAAAGTGGTGGCTCCAGCCCTCACTGAACAAAGCCGTGCGCGATGATGATCAATGTGCGCGGAGCACTCTACAGCCCTGTCAAGTGTTAGGAAACAAAACAACCAAAAATATTCTCGAGAGAATTGAAATTTGGGGGGCCTTCTCGATTTCCGATTTTTACAAAACGATTTAAAAAAAAATAACAGCTTTAACAAAGAAAAAGCCCCTTCTTTCCTGTGTTCTTTTTCTTTTGCTTCAACGTTAAAGGGAAGGAATAGACAATTTTGTTGAAAACGCTTGGATAAGGCCCCCTAAATTGAATAAGCTTCAATTTGAGCCATCAAACATCAAAATCGGTTCATTCGTTGAAGCAGAATCGTGCTCCGCGCGCAAGAAACAGTTTTGAGAAAAACGCGTCTCAAGTTCGAGGAAGAAAAACTCGTAAGTATAAAATAAACTGCGTGGGAAAATATAATTTTGGCTACACATTTCCAAGACCCTAAAAATAAAAATAAAGCAAAAAGAAAGAAAAAATTTTTCCCGTCAATTTTGACTAGAACCTCCCCTTAAACCATCTCCCTGGGTATGGAAGTTTTTCCATTTCCGCGGTACGAACAAAATATGTCGCGTTTTAATCAATTACTTACACACCTCTTCCAGATGCCATGAAAAAAAATCCGAGTTCCCTCCCACGCATCACCACACTCCCGAAAGAGTTCATAATGTATTCATTTTGAGTCCAAATGAATTATCCGTGAACTCTCCCTGAACTGTGGTGCTGTATGGATTTGCAGCTTGGAGCCAGAGTAGATCAGTTCCAGTCATTTCAAGTCCAAAGGTACCACTTCTGTCGACGATTCCTCCGGCTCTCGACTCAAAACATATTTTCTTCTATATCTCCTTTTCCTTTGAGGTACAAACGAAAATTCCAACGGTACAATCAGGTACAAACAATACCCCTCCGAATGACACCAGACTCGTCCCGATTGGTCGGAATTGCTGGCTGGGGCTTAAGCCCCCGGGCTATATCTCGGTACCCTTGGAGGTACAAACGAAAATCTTTGCGGTACAATCAGGTACAAACGAAGTACTTTTGATTGGGATTAACAAAAAATTTTTATCTCCCACTTGCTGGCTAAGTTCACGGAGATCATTTGGAATGTAACCCCTTGATAGAAGAAGGGTATTGACACCCATTAATTAATGAAATTCAATACAAACTGCGCAACGATAAATGACCATTCAAACCTATTACATTCCATTAATTCAATCGGTTCCAATGGATTTCAACGGGTTTGAACAAGTGTAAATGTTTATTGACCGTTGCAAACTTCGTATTACATCTTCTTAATCAATGAAATTCAGTAGACTTTCTTAATCAGAGCTGTCAAGTTCCTGACACCTTGCAATTATCATCTTTCAAATATGATCTTTCAGATACCTGTTCAAAGTTATGAATACCCTTATACTATACGGAAGTTTCTATTATGGTTTGGAAATATTTCACACGGAAAAATTGAAAAACAGGTCGCTAATGTCCAGACATTGATCATCGATGTGTAATGAAAAATGGATTTTTTAACCTCGATTCCAAGTGCGGGTGCACCGATAACTAATGTGTGATAAGTGCAAGTCTGCTAGCCATGTTGACTGAATACAAGCCCACACCAAAAGTCGAAGTTAGAAAATGTTCTTTTCGTGACACATTGATAATAAATTTATTCAATTTTTATTTATTTATGACGGCCTGTTTTATAATTTATAGTAATATAACAAATTTTCAGAAACCAGTTTCCGCTATTTCCAAAGCTTTACGTGTAAAGAAATTTTTTTTCATTTCTTTTTGAGATAACTATACAGTTGTCATGACTGAAAATTTAGTGGAATACAACATCAAATAAGAAATTGAGTTCTGAACAAAATATTAGTTCCTTTGACTTTACGGACAGAACTCACGACATATTAATATTAAATTTTAATTCATTGAAAGGCGTGATCCGGATCTCCCACTTACACGTGAAATAATGAGACAGAGTTCGAGATTTATGTTCTCAGATTTGGTGATTTTTTTTCACGACAGCGGTTATGGAAACAAATTATTGCGTACATGATTTCTTTCTTCGATTTCAGTGATTTTGAATTATTCATGCGGTGATGAAAAATCATGTCGAGGTCCGTACTTTAACCCTCGAACTCTGTGCTTTTTAAGCATAAACCTCGAAATTAAAAAATTTACTTAACGTGGCTTGAAGCCTCCAACTTTCGAGACTTACACTCGAAAAGCACCGGATCTGAGATATTTGATTTCCAGTCCTTTCGTGATTTAGTATCACAGACTTGCGAGTACTGCACCGAGAAAGAAAAGTTGTAAAATTTACATCTTGTTAAGTCAATATTTGGACGATTCGAAAAATAGTTCCAGCTACCACAATTTTAGTTGATTTTACAACTGGAAATGTAAGATGTACATCAGCTGTAGTATATTTCACATCAGCTGTGGTAAATCTCATATTTGCTGTTGTAAAATCAACTAAAATAGTGGTAGCTCGAACTATATTCTGAATCATCCATATATTTACTCAATAAGAGGTACATTTTATAAGTTTTTTTTTCTCAGTGTACAATCACCAAGTCTGAGAAATAAAATTACTACTCCACTTGAGATAACAAATTCAAAAATCGGTGATTCTGGAGCCTTCCGAAGTAGCTGACCTGACCAGATGGTCAAGACCAGATCACTTCTCAACCAATCAAATCAATGTGGTCATGACCATCTGGTCACGGTCAGCTACTTCGGAAGGCTCCTCCGTTTCACGTTAGTCATGAGATGAACAAATTACGAGAAGGTTTCGTAATTTAACATCCCGCGAGTTCTCTCCGCACCGCACCAAATTTCTTTGCACCGGTTAAATTCCTTATTTGTCCTCTCTCCATAAAATATTTATTGGGATTAATAAATTATGTACTCAGATCAAACAATGGAATGCTTGCCCTAAATAAATTAGGATTCCAAATAACTTATTTTTTTGCCACAAATAATCCATTGTTGCATTCAATTGACTGTTTTATTAATGCTAGTAAATATTCTTCAGAAAGAGGACAAATAAATACTTTTTTCAGTGTACACATTTTTGTTGAAACAACCATATCTCTGTTCAGGCAACTCGATTTTCTTATTTGATGTCATTTCTGGTTATTGTAACTAAGCAGTTTTCCCAATGTGCCGATGTTTTATTAAATTTATGCTCTGACTTTGTCCTGGATGTTTGTCTCGATGTTCCATGACTTGGTAAAACTTACATATCGATTTCGAAAGAAAATTCTCTCACGAGTTATTTATTGCTCGTTTCAGAAGATTCTGAATCGATTGGTCTTCATCTCACGGCAACGAGTTTTAAAAAATTTCGAATCGACCTGAACCTGCACTTGGTAAAATTTACAAGTCAATCTTGAAAAAAAAACCTGACTCTGACGACTCATTTATTTTCTGTTTGACAAAATTCTCAATTAATTGATCCATCACCAGCGGAAACGACTTTTCAAACATTTTGTGAGCACGCAAGGAAAAAAACAGTTTATTCAAACTAATGAATTGAAGTTACTTGTAGAAGTTAGTTGCGAGTAATAAAAAAATAGAAGCCGGTAATAAATACTGTAGTAAAAGTAACTTCAAATTAGTAACAGCAACGAAAGCCAGTCAAGGAGAATTTGAATGTACTTGTCCCAACACCTCGGCGGTTTTAGTTATCCATATATTACATTGAGAAAAAGAGTATTTAAATATCAGATAATTTTTATTTCCATTGAATAAACTGTTTTATTTATATTTCAGGCAAATAGATTTTATTTGCGCCAACTAAATTTTAGCTGCCGCAGCTAGGTGCAGTTTTTTCAGTGTAACGACTGTATCTAGTTGTTGAAATTAATTTGGAATAACAGTGACTAATTACTTTTTTTCGATGCGGAGCAAAACTATTTTTGAGGATACTTACACTGAGAAAAAGGATTTACTTGAATATTATAAAGGTAGGAAATTTAGTTACTGTGAGTAGAAATTCAGTTGACCCAAATAAATTTCATTTAGCGCAACAAAATATTGTATTCCCATCGGATAAACTGCTTCATTTATATTTCAGACCACTAGGCTTTTATTAACGTTACCTCAAATTTACCTCAGACAATCAAATTTTAGTTGCCGTAGCTAGGTGCCCTTCTCTCAGTGTGCTTTGAACTTTTTTCATAGATTTTTTTGTTATTTTTGCTCTGAACATTCAATAATGGTCCATAATTGTAACAGCAGGGTGTCTAGTGACTCGGGGAATCCGGGAATTTTTTTCACCCTTCAAAGACCCGGGGAATATCCGGGAAAATTTCGAAGGCACACTGTACAAAAGATCTTCCGTTACGATTTATAAATCACAATGTTTCATAAAAGTACTATGCTCAGCATACGGAAAATATATTGGAACTTGCACGTGAAAGTCCTTTGCCCAGAGTTGTAATATTCACACCGATTTGTGAATAATCCATACTCGATGTAAGTAATTTTATTTCCCACAATTTTAACAAATGATTGTCACAAGGTAACACTTGGATGTTGAAACCAAATACCTGGGTACAACAATGAAAATTTTTATTGTCATATCCAAGTGCATGGTTTTCAAAACCATAAAGTTCGGTTGAGTTCATTGAACTCTATATCATACTAGAATAAATATTCCTTAGAACCCTGCCGTCAGAGAGAGATAGTTGACAGAATCATATGTTGAAGAAAGATAAAGTCACCCTTCCAGTTGAGAGAGAAATATCGAATTGTGTATGTCCAAAAGAGAAGAAAGCATCTCAGTACCATCCCACATACACTGAGAGAAATTTCTATCGTTACTGTAACTGAAACATCTCAACTGAACATTCTTGATGAGAGCTACTAAAAAAATGATTGATTCAACCAAGAAAGTATTGTTGTTTCATCGCTTAATTGCATCAACTATACTTTCGTGGTTGAATTAATCAAATTTCTAGTAGCTCTCATCAAGAATGTTTAGTTGAGACGTTGTAGTTACAGTAACCATAGAAATTTCTCTCAGTGTAGCATCAACGTTCTTGCACAAAAAGAAGTCTTAAATATATCTTATATACAGTAAAAACTTTGAGTGTGAAATTTGACACTACAATAACGCTGCAAGTGGTTTGTACAAGTCCTCACGCGCGAATGTTTTTTTTTCTACCACTATCAAAGGGTATATTTTACACTTTCCTGTGTGCTTAGATTTCTGTATGTTATGGATGAATTCACACTGGGGCGTGTGGTATTAAACACAGAAGAGTAAATTTTTTACTAAACGTTGCAAATAAAGATGAGCGTTGAAAAATATATTCACCAATGTTAATTTTAACACTCGACCATTTGACCATTCGATAAAGATTTTTTACCCGGCCTCGTTGTTTTTACTGTGTAGTATTTTAAAAGATATCTTATGCAACAAAATTAGAACGATTTAAGAACTCCGTTATTCTTGAGGAACAACGGAGTTCTCAATTCGTTCTGATTGTGTTGCATAATACATCTTTCAGAAAACTGTAAGATATCTTCGGGAACTCTTAACCCAATTTCTCCTTCCCATAGGCCTAACTGAATCCACTTGAAGACTGAAGCTCGTTACAGCTCGTTTTGCGGCTCGCGGCAACACTAATTTTTCGAATTCAACATTTCTAATTAGCATGCTATCTTTATGTACAGCAATTCAACCTTGCCACAAACTTGTCTGAAAATCTTGCTGCTAAGTTAAATTGCTATGTGAAGTTTTGATCGATCCCAGTTATCACCCATAGATCATCAGTAGGTTTTCTAAACGTTGAGGAAACGAGCTTGCTTACAGAGAGAACGTGCAAATGACTTTCCAGGACGTTCTAAGAACATCGCATGTCTATATGTCCTAAGTAAGCACAAAAAATGTCCCGTGAAGTTCTATCCATGTTCACCGTGCGACAATGTGTTCGTGAAAGTCAGTTTTCATGGAAGTACATTTGGAAAACATGATGAGAACGTCCCGTAGTGAACGAAAAAAGGGCGCTCGGAACAATCTACGTGCATCAAAAGTGAAGGTAATCTTAACGTTTGAAACACGTACTCTTTGGAGAACGAGACACGCAAAACTGAGGCTCAGGGGTGGACAGCCTGGGAGTACTTTTGTACCCTCAGAGTGTTTTCAGGGAGGAGTACTTTTTGTCTCCTATAAGTATATCTTTATATGAGGTTAACAAGAAGTACTCTTTCCCGAAAATACTCCGGGAGTACAAAAATATTTCCGAGCTGTTCAGTCCTGCTGAGGCTACGATTCTGGCCGTTTACATAACTTTATGCGCTAGTACATCCTCCCCCAAGTAGTATGCAGGTGTTCTATTCAAATTTTCTGCCCGACCTTCACTATAAGATTCCTCTACCAAATACATTCCCAGAAAGATAAACGTTATGTGCTGTCTGGGTAAGACCTGCACGCATAACGTAGGGATATCATTGAAGTTTGAATCGTTTACTGAAGAGGTCAAACCCGAGTAGAAACAGTGTATGGCCAGCCTCATGTTCGATATGGGCCCGATCGGGCAGTGATAGGGCACATCTCATTTCGGCCCATAAGATTTAGTCCTACTGAGGCCATAATTTGGCACGGCTGATTAGGGTTAACCAAATCTGTCCCTGATAGGTTTGTCACCTGGGATGTCTTACCAACGTTCATTACATCGAGCTCTGATGCAACAGTGCGTTGTATTCCATATTGGGTCCTGATTTAAGATAAGGTTTCCCAGGTCTGGTCCTGACCGAACAACCAATATGAATTTCCACTCGGGAAATAATTGAAAAATGTTGCAAAATAAATTCCTATGAATAAAAAGTAGCGATTGAGAATGTTGCTGCAGAAACCAAACAACCGATATTCATGTCGCAATACATTTGGATTCCATTGCAAATTCGTTTCAATGAACGATTCAAATTTCAATAATATGTATACAGAGTATGAAATCCTAGTTGATGTTACACCGAAGGTCAATCATATACCTATATGAACCTAAGAGGGTTCGATTTGAACGATATGAAAAATTTATTTCATTCCGAAATAGATTTTTATTCATTCCAAATAAAATTTACTTGAACCAAGTGAAATCTGATTAATGAAATGTGATCAAATGCATATGCCATGAGGTTCAAGATTGTAGGATAATAGATGAAACGTTTCACCACCTGGACATTGGAAGTCAAAAAAATCCTCATATGCCTTATAGCGAAAAAAGTTTGAAGTGAATTTCTTTTTCAAATTTCAAGTTGCTATTCTTGAAAGTCCTTTGTAAATCTCTAAATATTCATCCCTGGGAATTTTCAACTTTTTATCGATATTTCTTTCAAGTGAACAGTCAGCAGTCAAACAACTATGGAAAATCGTCAAAAATTATCAAGAAACCTCCAGTGTGGCGCTAACTCTCCACATCTGGCAATCCTGATTAGGTCCATATTCAAGTGAACTATTTTTTCGACCGTACACTGAGAAAAAAATTACTTCAGACCAAGAAACCATTTCTCTGAATAATGAAAAATAAATTTTTTTTTATCTGATTCATATTTTATCGTGCCGATGAACATTTAAGTGAATTAATAAAACATATTTCAGAACGAATAGATATGCGTTTGAATGGAAGGAGTATTTGTTTGTCGCTATTGAAAGAATTGGTTTCTTTATCTGAAGTAATTTTTCTCTGAGTGTATTAGATTGAAGAAAACTGACTGAAAAAAGTCAACATTACTTCAAAATTTGGCTTCTCTTCCATAGCCATGGAAAATACCCAGAAAACACGGGTAATACAGTTTGAAAAAATACCCGGGAAATCTTCATTTTCCCACCTGGGAAACCCGGGAATTTGACACAAGCTTTGTGCTCGACACCCTGAACAGGTAACTAAATGGTAAATATCACCTCTCAATATATATAATATTCGTACCTCATACGTTTCTGCACAGTTTCAGATATGTATTCTGTGATGAATTTAGGCGGACGTTTACACCTTTTTGCAATGTACCTGAAAGGTATCACGCAGCTCTCAACACGTAACTGAAATCATTCCAAGTTTACAAAGTTAAGTTTCAGAAAGATATCTGAAACGTGTTGGTGCTGTTAGGTGAACGATTTAAAAAGTCTACCCACTTTGGACGCTGGAAAAAAAATTCTTTCATGAATTCTTTTGCTACATTCATATTATAGATATTGATGTAAAAGTTGTTACGCTTAATAAATACGCTCTCGAAATCATGTTCTTCAAGTTTGAATCGTTTATAGAGACGAAACGAAAACTCAAACTCACAAAGTCTGATAAATGATCGGTGTTTATCTTCTCGAATTAACTCCTTGGAACTGAAAACATCGTTCGAACTCCAAGATTTTGGGTCTTTAACACCTGAGTATTTCGTTATTCGATTACCAATTCGTTTCAATAAACGATTCAAACTTCGGCAACCTCTCGAAATACATGAAAAAATTACTTTTATTTATTTTAGGTAATTTTTATACGTGGAAATGATAGTGAAACATAAATTCTCAAAAAAACTCGCAATTCATAAAATCTCAGAAAGTACTGAACCAATCCTTATGAAATTTTAGCCACATATTTGTAACACGTGCCTGTCAAGTTGGCACCACATATATACAAAAAAAATTTTTTCGATAGAGTTCTGGATGCGTCTAGCATAGTTCTACAGTTCTCAATCAGTTTTGAAAATAGTTCTGGTCATATATGCAAAAAATTTTTTTTTCAAAAAAATGAGGTGCTAAATTGACGCTGCACCCCATATGAGAAAAATGGTCAGTATCGGTATAGTTCTGGTATCTACGAATAGAGTTCTAGAGTTCCTGATAGATTTTGGGGATAGTTCTGACATAGACGGGGAATTAGAAGGAAGATTATTTTTCCGACAGCACCCCAAATTTTTGGAACAGTGGTATGGTGAGGAGTTCTGGATGCAGATTATAATGGGTTGGAGTTCTCCCAAGAGTTCTCCGAGGAACAAGGCATCTATGAGGATTGGGGTACACGAGAAAGAAGCTGTATATATTTCACGTGAGAAAAGCGGTCTGCGCATAGTGCTCACACGATGATGAGAGTTCTGGGTTGGATAGTGATAGTTCTGGGCTTTTTCAGATGGGGATGACTCATAACTTCTGTCCAAAGAGCGGGAACTCTGGGAGGAATCCTCAGAACTGACATAGCGGATGGAAAAGTTCAGCGTCTCGTGAGACGTGTATCCCATCGTAGTTGTCGTCCAATGGCTTTGAGTTATGGAGTCACTTTGCAGAGTTCTCTGCTCCGGATCATGATGAATGCTCACAACACGATTAACATAGCTGAGAACTCCCAACGTATCCGCGAGAACTATCAGAACATTCCACTAAACATGACCTAAACAAAAACAATCTACCCACAGTGTTCACTCAAGTATTGGGGAATCAGAGTTGAATAGTGAGGGTTCTTGGAGTTTTCAAGTTGGAATTGATCAAAATTCTTGTGCAAAGATCCGGAACCCTGAGAGAACTCCGCGGAGCTGGCATCGCAAATGACAAAATGCAGGGACTCGTGAAAAATCTATGACATTGCAATTCTGGTCCAATCGATTTGAGTTCTGGGTCCAGGTCTCAGAGTTCCCTGTTCGAAATCCTGATGAATCCTCAGAACTCGATTGACATAGCGCGGAACTCTGAACATTTCAGTGAGAACTCTGAGAACTTGCCACGCAGCTGAAGAATGAAGAAGAATGATCCTCCCACAGTTCTCTCCGAGTATTAAGAATTCTCGGCCTAATAGCGAGAGTTCCTAGATGTTTCAGGTTGGAATTGATGAGAACTCTCGTCCAAAGATTCAGAGCTTTGTTGGGAATCTCCGGAACAGCCATCACAATTCGCGAAATTCAGCGTCCCGTAAGAATCCTATGACATCGCAGTTCTGGTCTAATCGCTTTGAGTTCTGGGTGCGAGTGTCACAGTTCCCAGCTCCAAATCATGAAAACTGCTCAGAACTCTGTCGACATCGCCGAGAACTCCCAACATGTCCGCGGAAAACTATGAGAAGATACCACAAACATGAAATCAAACAGAAACGGTCTTCCCACAGTTCTTACTCAAGCATTGAGGGTTCTGAATCAAATAATGAGAGTTCTCACATTTTTCGGGTTGGAATTAATCAGAACTCTTGTGTGAAGACCCAGAACTCTGAGAGAACTCCCCGGAACTGCCAACACAATTCGCGAAATTCAGTGTCACGTAAGAATCCTATGACATCGCAGTTCTGGTCTAATCGCCTTGAGTTCTGGGTGCAAGTCTCACAGTTCCCGCTCCAAATCATGATAACTGCTCAGAAATCTGTCGACAACGCCGGGAACTCCCAACGTGTCCGCGAGGAATGTAAGAAGATACCACGAACATGAAATCAAACAGAAACGGTCTTCCCACAGTTCTGGCTCAAGCATTGAGAGTTCTGAGTCAAATAATGAGAGTGCTCACATCTCTCGAGTTGTAATTGATCAGAACTCTCGTGCAAAGGTCTAGAACTCTGAGAGAACTCCCCGGAACTGCCATCACAATTCGCGAAATTCAGCGTCCCGTCAGAATCCTATGACATCGCAGTTCTGGTCTAATTGCTTTGAGTTCAGGGTGCAAGTCTCACAGTTCCCCGCTCCAAATCATGATAACTGCTCAGAACTCTGTCGACATCGCCGGGAACTCCCAACGTGCCCGCGGGGAATGTGAGAAGATACTGTAACATCCTCATCTTTTTTTCGCACTTTTTTTTTGTCTCTCTTCTATCAGGATATAGATATATTTATATTTTTTACTCATATAACATTGTTATATAAATATTATATCAAAATTACATAACATGTAATAACAATCTCATAATTAGGAAAATTATATTTGAATCATGATTTCAATTGGTTCTAATATATCTATGTAACAATCCAATTACATGCAAGTAACAATCTTTCATGTAAAGTTCTTCAATTAATTCATACAACAATATATATAAATTAAATTTTTGCGTTATGTAATTTTCATTCATTCATGATATATATATATTCTTTTTTTTTCTCTCATAATTCGTATTTTCTTTATATATATATATATATATATACACATAGATAATTATATACATATATATATATATATTTATATATATTATATAATTTTAAATTTCAATCACTATTCAATGAAAAATGCGAATATTTTAAAATATATTCTTTCCCTACGCCTTTGAATTGTTTTTGAAAGTACGTCGGAATGTATACAAATTCTGTATACATTTGGGTGACAGATTCGAAGGAAACTCCTGTGCGCTACGGAAAAGCGTTTATAAAAAACTCGAGACCAGAACAATGCCTGTGCTGTTTCGATACCTCGCATGTGACGTCAACCCATGCATTCCTAACTCTATGTATACTTTCAGAAATAATTTTTAGATATGCAATATTATTGGGCAATAATTATAACCAAATTCAGATTCTTAAGTATTAGTTATTATCAACTGTATATTTTCTTTAACAATATGATTCAACCCCCAAACTTTGGATAAGAATTAATCTATGCAATAGAGTTACAAAATCTAATATAAACTGTTCAGATTACATTTTTAATATTGACTAGAATTCCCAAATGAAGCTATAGATAGATATAATACATTGAAAATGGTTTTTTTCCAACTTGAGCAATATTTAAAACATATTTTTCACAAATTTAAACGAATTCTGAAAATATTCAATTGTATTGAATCATATTTTTGATGAATATTACTCAATAGAATATCTCCATGATATTTTTATAACAAATATATAACTAGGATGTAACAAGGTTCAAGAAACTATTCAAAAACATTTAAATTATGATTCAACAATTTCTATGTTGCTTCTCATTGGGAAAATCTATTCAAACTATGAAAGACCAACAAATATATTATATGAGATCATTATCATTGTAATTTTGAACAATTATTATTAGAAAATCTATTATTTTTAACTTGAGTCTACGAGGAAAAGCTATGCGAACACAAGAAGCATTGATACGTAGGAAAACCTATATGAAAAAAACTGTCGAGCCATAGAAAGAATGAAAACATATTTCCTTCTTTCTTAAACAACTGACCCCCACTTGGAGGGCAGCTCCCAGAACAGTATATAAGGAGCCACCTCGTGCCCTTTGACACACACTCACTCACTCACTCTCAAATTTTTCACAACTTATATACATTTACTATTATAGTTCAATTCAAAATATTACGTTATAATCTCAAAGTTAAGTTCCTTGTACTTGATAATTTTCAAATATATTCAACCATCATTTAATTGGGAAGTTTTATTCATCAAAAACCACAAAGTAAGTTCAAAAGGATAAAATACACGCGATTTTATTCCTTCTTAATCCCTTCAAATTTCTATCCTTTTCCCTGATAACGAAACTCGCGTTCGTTATCAGAACATACTTTACAATTTTCCTTGTTTTAAGACGAGATACTCGCGATCTAGTCTTAATCCCTTCAAATTTCTATCCTTTCCCCTGATAACGAAACTCGCGGTCGTTATCAGAACATACTATACAATTTTCCTTGTTTTAAGACGAGATACTCGCGATCTAGTCTTAATCCCTTCAAATTTCTATCCTTTCCCCTGATAACGAAACTCGCGGTCGTTATCAGAACATACTATACAATTTTCCTTGTTTTAAGACGAGATACTCGCGATCTAGTCTTAATCCTTCAAATTTCTATCCTTTCCCTGATAACGAAACTCGCGGTCGTTATCAGAACATACTATACAATTTTCCTTGTTTTAAGACGAGATACTCGCGATCTAGTCTTAATCCCTTCAAATTTCAATCCTTTTCCCTGATAACGAAACTCGCGGTCGTTATCAGAACATACTACACAATTTTCCTTTGTTTTAAGACGAGATACTCGCGATCTAGTCTTAATCCTTTCGAATTTCTGTCCTTTACCCTGATAACGAAACTCGTGGTCGTTATCAGAATATACGTTATTCATATACCTTCCACATTCAAGATATGATACTCGCGATCAAATCTTAAAAATTCTTATGATACTCGTGATCATTTGTACAGAAATATACTCGTGATATTTCTTCACTGTTAACAATACTCGCGATTGTTAACAGTAAAAGACATTACAATTTTGGTCACGATACACGCGATCGTGATCATAAAATATATTCTCATTCAATTGCACAAGATTTTCCTTTTTAATCAACATAAAAAAAATATGAGTATCATATCACCATCCCTTTAAAGTTTTCATTTTTATTGTCGCGACTCTACATTTGCTAGAATAGGTTAAACAACCCCGAGTGTAATCAATTGTGGATTTATCTGATTTATTTTAGTGACTCGATCAATCCAGGAGATAGAATATGACCTACGGGCATATAAACAGCATATTTCGGCCAAACAGAAATTATTAAACACGTTCGGCAATAATTTGAATAAAAAGGCTTTGCAAAGGACGAAACAAAAAATAAATCAACGTACCGAAAAATATAAAGGATTTTTAAAGGAGTACCAAGGAGCCTGTAAACAACAAGGAACATTGCTCCAGCCCAACCACCAGCCACAACCCCAAAAGCGACGTCCATCCAAAGAACCGATTCATCTTCGGCCAAAGTTACCCCGGCGATGCGAAGAATGCATCAAAACAAAGCAAGAATATTTTAAATGCCCCACTTGTAAAAATTTTGTGTATAAATACGCTAAATCAACTTTAGATCAAATTAAAACTATCACCTTCACTCCAGAAGAAAATAAAAGAGTGATTTGTATGAGAATTTTCGGGGATCGCCCCGAGAATTCGTAATTTCTATTCTTTAAATAAAATTCACCACACATATCTGGAAGTTTTCAATTTTTATTCAACCTACGTGTGTGACTCCATCCCAAACATAAAAAAATCATATATAAATACAGCTAACCACAAACCTTGCATTGTTGTCATAATAATAATCCCATTAGTTTTCACTACACTCAAACCACTATCACTTTAAATCACTAACACTTAATATACAATCTGGTTCATCGACTTGTCTAATCGATGAATCTACTTATACGACCAACACCTGGTCGACAATCAACAAATTCCATATCAATCATTGCAGGAATGGAAAAATATCCATTCTCTGAATGATTGAAGGAGACAAATAACTTAAAACCAGATTCACCAATAAAACACTACACGAAACACTAAATTTACACTATTTGTTCGACTCTTCAAGTCGAACAGGTGATTCCATCACCCATATTTTCCAACGAAGTAAAGGGAACTACGTATTCCCTTCTCAAAGTCCCTCGTAGAAGGTGTTGGTACTTATTTTCTGCTGTCAATGAACCAACACTAGTTTATATTCCCACGACGAAGAATAACATCCCTCGATGAAGGTTAGGAGCCTTTCCTCCTCTCCGTCAGGACAAACATCTTAGCGCTGGAGACGCTAAACCTGCAATCCACTCCATCGAACCTGTAAAAGAAAAATCTATTAAAAAGGGAACAAATATTCACTATCGAGAGTGAAAATGAGTTAAAAAGACACATTAAACACTCTCATATGATAGATATATAAAAAGATACATGACTTTCCAATATACAAATTGAAAAATCACCTATCTTACTATTTCAAGGAAAGAAATTATAAATATAATTGCCTATATCTTACCTAAAGTATTCAATAAGGTTATAAAACCCCAATCTGGAATCTTTCCTCCTCTCCGTCAGAGAAAACATCTTAGCGCCAGAGACGCTAAACCTCCATTCCATTCCAGTGAACCTGTAAAAGTAAAATCTATTGAAAAGGGAACAAATATTCACTATCGAGAGTGAAAATGTGTTGAAAAGACACATTAAACACTCTCATATGATAGATATATGAAAAGATACATGACTTTTCAATATACAAATTGAAAAATCATCTATCTTACTATTTGAAAGAAATGAATTATAAGTATAATTATCTATCTCACCTGAAGTACTTGACGAAGCCATAGAATCCTAATTTGAAGTATTTCCTCCTCTCCGTCAGGGAAATCTCCTTAGCGCTGGAGACTGTACTCCCCAAATTCACTCTAGCGAACCTGTAAAATGAAAAATCTGTAAAAAGGGGAACAAATATTCAGTATCGAGAGCGAAAATGTGTTAGAATAACACATTGAACACTCTCATATCATACATACATAGAGAGATACATGATTTTTTCTCAATACACAAGTTGGAAAAAGTCATCTATCTTTCTATTTCAATATATAATGATATGAATATATATATATATATACAAAAAGATATTGAGATACTTACAGCATTTACATCCGTGTAAGACTCCTTTTCTTTCCTCCATATGAGTCTCTCCAGAGACTTGTGGGTTCAAACCATTCCTCACATTTCAGCTTCTGTCAGTGGGTTTTTCCCTTGAAGAAAAATCTGAAAACAAACATCATTAATTATCAAACATATTAAATCATTTTTTTGATACAATTTCCTTACCCTTCTTACCAGATATTACTTACCTGTAACACAAAACCACATATGTGATATATATATATATATATATCTATATATATATATATATCACCACTGTTTATTCCACTCACATGTCACTTGTGTGGACGCAGCCATATCTCAACTCTACATAGGCGTCGCTTCCCCAAGCCAAGCCACCACGCACCGAGTTGTGAAAACCGAACGTAGGGGCGCGAACTACGAAAGTAACGGAACCTTCGTTGAACACGAACAAGCGTATCGACTCAACGATTGCAGTCAATGAAAAATATTCCTCAATTTTGAAGTTATCTCCACAGAATGATCATTTGAATTAAAATATATATATATATATATATATATACACGCATGTATATACACATACACACATATATATATGTATATACACATATCTAGTTAGTGAAAACGAATAAAAAGGGCGCGAAAGATTCAAAATCTGAGTCGTCCTTATATTCATGTGTATATCGTCGATCGATTTCTTCCTTTCATGAAATCGTAGACGTAACACGTGGTATATAAAATTATTGGCGCAGTCGGTAGGACCAAACTCACACACGTAGATAAGAATTCAGAAGAAATCATGAAAATTCATAATTAACATTCTTCCAAAATTCATATAAAAACATTTTTTTTCCTTTTCCTTTCAAATTTGAGAATCAAATCAAATTCCAAGGATCGAATGCGAGAGTTCAAAATACATACACAAATGTTTTTCTCTCCTTCGTAATGCCCTAAAATATTACAACGAAAACAACGAAAGATCACCATTGGAATCTTCCGAGGAAATGAATACGTTCTAAAATATTACAACTAAAACTCAAAGCAAGAACAACGAAAGATCACCATTGGAATCTTTCGAGGAAATAAATACGTTCTAAAATATTACAACGAAAACTCAAAAGCAACAACAACGAAAGATCACCATTGGAATCTTTCGAGGAAATAAATACGTTCTAGTAAACAAAAAAAAAAACCCCTTCCTATGCAGACGTTTTATCCTGCAAAAATCACAACGCAGTCGCTTTGATACTGTGAAAAATTAATGCAAATGCAGACGTTTCATCCTGCAAAAAGGAAATCACAACGCAGTCGCTTTGATACTGTAAAAAATTTAATAATTATCAAACTACAAATGCAAAAATTTCCCGCAAAAATCATAAAAAAGCAACGACGAGTATTGATAATACAAAACGAACGAACCTTTATCCTACGAAGATTAATCAAAAACCAACCGCAGACGTTTATCCTGCGTAAATTGATAAAAAGACAAAAACGAAAAATCATACTGGTAAAAATATTAGAACCAACGCGAACTACTATTACACGTTATTTGATCAAAGAAAAATCGCGGACACTTATCCTGGTTAAATCAATAAACAAATTGATGCAAAGGACTTCCCTTATGAGAATGAACAAATCAATAATAAAAACAATGAAAGTCATTATACGAGAATAAAACTTCCAACTAAAAATACACAGGAATAAATTCACATTGAAATTAACAAACAAAATAACTTGTAACGTTATAAATAATCAAAAGAAAAGGTACTTTCAATCAATTATATATATATATATATATATATATATATATATACTTTCATTTTCTTAAATGCCACTAGGAGCATTGAGAAGTCAAACGAAACATTTGAGTGAAGAAGATAAGAAAGTCTTACTAGGAGCTAATTCACCATTGAAAATAGGCAAGAATAAAACGATCCATTCATCCATCGAGAATTTCGAGACCATAAACGACCCTTTCAAATCGAGAGGAGGATTGAAACGATCACCGGTTGGATCTCTAATTAACTTGAATCATACAGATGCTGATGATAAAATACTAAATTCAACCGTAGAAGACTCATTAGAAAAATCAATCGACTCAACTTTAACCGATTCCTTAGAAAAATCCACTGACGAGGAAACGTCACTAAATTCAACTGTAATTGAGCCATCCGCAAGCTCAACATTGAATTTGATTATAGGTGAGCCGTCCGCAAGCTCAATATTGAAATTGACTACAGCCGAGGCCTCTGCAAGCTCAACTTCAAAAAACGAAAATTCAACACCCTCCTCACCAACGAATCGAGTTTTCCCCAAAGTAGAATTCAAGCTCACGAACGACTCGTTAGATAAATTATCTATATTGAAGAATTCATTGCAAAATATTAGATTATCGAGTAAACCTAGAATAAGGAATTCCCAAAAAATTCCTCTGAAAATTAAGCTCAAAAAATCATTAGTAGGCGGCTTTATCCGTATACCTCCTCGAAAGAAAAAGATATCAAACAAGATGGCGAATACGTTGAAAGTACGCGATGTAGTAGGAATGATCCCCATTTTTTCTGGGTCACAAAATGATTGCAGTTATAGGGAATTTGCTGCTGCTTGTCTAGATGCGAGAGACATGATCCCAGCAGCTTCCCAGATTGATCTCACAAATTTAATTAGAACCCGTTTACGCGATGGGGCATTGCAAATAGTAAGAAGCGGAAAACCAGCTGATATAAATGCATTATTAAAATTGTTGAAAGGTATTTATGACCCCCAAGATTCAAGTTTGGCATTATGTGGAGAACTTACTAAACTATGTCAGAGACCGAATGAAGATGTAGCAGTGTATTTTAATCGAGCTAGGATGTTGGGAAATCAGATTATTGAAGCATACAAAGCGGAGAATAATAATGAAATTTTAGAAGGAAAGAAAGTAGAATTGGAAGAAGCATGTTGTAAAGCATTTGTTCTAGGGTTGAAAAGTGAAATTCACACCTCAATTAGAGAGAAATCAAATTTTAGCCTAGCTGGTCCAGAAGCAATAAGTATTGAGAAACAACTAGCATTACAAAAAGCTTTGCGTGCAGAGACACTGAAAAATGAGTGTTGTGTAATATGCGAAGATCATGGACACAGATCAAAAAACTGCCCATTGATAAATAAAGGTTCTGTTGAAAAATCTGAATGTCAAATTTGTAATCACGAAGGACATATTGCAAAGGATTGTAGAAGCCTCATGAATAAAATTAATGGAAATTCCAGTAAATGTCAGATATGCGACAGAATGGGACATGAAGCTAAAAATTGCAGGAGTTTGAATCAGAATAATTCTAATCCCCTTAATCGCAGTAGAGATACCTGTCAAATATGTAAAAAAATCGGACATTGAGCCGACGAATGCAGATTCTATGCACCTATCAAAACGACACAAACTATACGAAAATGTCAACTTTGTGGAATGAATAACCACGAAGCAAAAGACTGTAGAACGACGAGACCATGTCCCAAATGTGGTATCACTGGTCATTTTGCAATGAATTGCAATTCTTCAAAGAAATGTCAATACTGTCAGAACAGTGGACATTATGCTGACACCTGTCCCCAAATTCGAAATGAAAGAGGACCCCAATGTCAATTTTGTAAAATTTCGGGACATACCGCAGACGTGTGTCGAAAATTACAATTTCAAATGAGGAATCAAAATAACTATCAATCGAACAATTCAAATCTCGGGAATCAAAATAATTATCGTGTAAACCCTCAAAACCAAAATAATAATTACCGATCAAATAATCAAAATCAATCCAACCATTCACAAAACATTCAAACCTCGGGAAACTCGCGAGGCCTCCCAGTGAGGGAGGCTGGGAATTCGAATCCGGTTCGAACAATACAGGGAGAAGAAATTTCCGAACTACAAACGTCAATCTAACTTTGGAAAAACATTCCCCATCGATAATTACTCAAATATTCCAACCAACTAAATTTTTGATAGATTCTGGTGCAGGACCTTGTTTGATTAAAGAAAAATTAATCAAAAACAAAATCAAAGTGAATGAAAACGAAATATTATTTCTATCAGGAATCTCTTCCGAAATAGTACCTACTCTGGGAGAAATAATACTAAATTTCTTCGGTAATATCACTAAATTCCATGTTGTACCCGATAATTTCCTATCGAACAAGATGGAATCATAGGAGCCTCATTTCTCGCGAAACATCGAGCCAAACTGAATTGGGAAACAAATTGTTTAGAGTTGGATGACCTTAAAATTCCTTTCTGCATAGAAACAAAAGTATATATCATAGCACCCCGAAGCAGACAAATCATGCATGTAAATTTGAAAGAAACTTCTCTTAAAGAAGGATTCATTTCCAAACTAAATGCAGGAAAGGGAATTCTCATGGGAAATTGCGTAGTAAAAAATCATAATGGCCAAACATTTTTACCAATCGTTAACACTACTAATGAAGAAATACAAGTATCAGTTCCAGAATTGAATTTACAAGAAATTGAACAGATTCAAAATAATACTTTCGATAAAGGAATTCCAAAGAGAAAAAATGGTAGGAAGAAAAGAAGTTTATTAAAGATCCAAAAAACAAAAATATTTACTATAGCAGAAAATGAAAGATTCAAACAAACAATCGAATTATTAAGGCTAGATCATTTGAGTGCCGAAGAACGAAAAGAAATTGAGATTTTGATTCGGGATACATTGGACCTCTACCATATACCAGGTGAAAAATTAACCTGTACCGAAATATTGGAACATTTGATACCTACGACCGATGAAAACCCAATCCACACTAAGCAATATAGGTTTCCCCCCATGTTGAAAGAT
This sequence comes from Gonatopus flavifemur, assembly GCA_018340375.1. Taxonomy (NCBI): domain Eukaryota; kingdom Metazoa; phylum Arthropoda; class Insecta; order Hymenoptera; family Dryinidae; genus Gonatopus; species Gonatopus flavifemur. The sequence continues at coordinate 50,247 of JAFFJZ010000120.1, read as the reverse complement.
GAAATAATTAAACAAGTGGACGATTTATTGAATGATGGGATAATTCAGCCCTCACAATCACCTTACAATACTCCTGTGTGGATAGTTCCAAAAAAGGCAGATTCTCAAGGTAATAAAAGATGGCGAATGGTATTAGATTTCAGAACTTTGAATGAAAAAACAGTAGGAAACGCATATCCCTTACCAAATATTACAGAAATATTGGATCAATTGGGTGGTGCTAAATATTTTAGTACTTTCGATTTAGCTTCTGGTTTTCACCAAATCAAAATGAGCGAGAAAGACAGACATAAAACCGCGTTTCCAACTCCCCATGGTCACTACGAATTTTTGAGAATGCCATTCGGCTTAAGAAACGCTTCCGCTACTTTCCAACATTTGATGGATATAGTTCTAACGGGATTACAGGGAATTGAATTATTTGTTTATCTAGACGATATAGTTATTTACGCAAAAACACTATCTGAACATAGAAAAAAGTATCTAAATTTGGCCCATAAATTACGTCAAGCGAACTTGAAACTCCAACCTGATAAATGCGAATTTTTAAGACACGAAGTTTCATACCTAGGTCATCAAATTACTGAAAACGGGTTAAAACCGAATGATAAAAATCTAGAAGCTGTTGAAAAATTTCCGTGACCCAAGAACGTAAAGAATATAAAACAATTTTTAGGATTAGCCGGTTACTATAGAAGATTTATACATAACTTTTCAAAAATCGCGATACCATTAACCAAACTGTTGAAAAAAGACATCCCATTCCAATGGAATGATGAACAAAATGAAGCTTTCGAAATCTTGAAAGAGAAATTATGTCAAGAGCCTGTCTTGCAATATCCTGATTTCGACAAACCCTTCTTACTCACAACAGATGCTAGTGGCTATGCCATTGCTGGTATATTGAGTCAAGGACCTGTAGGTAAGGACAAACCCTGTGCATACACTTCCAGATTACTGAATGATAATGAACGTAAATACAGTACATATGAGAAAGAGGCACTTGCCATCTTATACAGTGTATCACAGTATCGTCCCTACCTGTACGGTCGTAAATTCACCATTGTAACTGACCATAGACCCTTAGTATGGATGCGCACCGCTAAAGACCCTACGTCTAGACTAGCAAGGTGGCGTTTGAAATTAGAAGAGTATGACTTCGATATCCTCTACAAAGCAGGTAAAACTAATGTAAATGCCGATGCTCTCTCTCGTAACCCATTCAATGAAATTGAAGAGGTCAATGACCCGACAGAGAACGAAACAACGGAGAAAGAAAATCTCGATTGCATTATCAAAGATATCGAAGCAATTCATACTATGGAGAATGTACCAAGACGATCTAAAAGAACTCCGAAATTGACGGAGAAGGGTTGTCAATATCGCAAAGAAATTGAAAGAAAAAAGGGACGTTTGACTAAGAATCATGAGAACAATTATTCTGATTCAAGCGAAAATGAACACATCGAACGTGAGAGGCACAACAAATTGACACCTAAAAACATTAAAAAACCACCTGATAAAGAGATAACGTTGGAAAATAATAATTCCACCTTTCATAACGATATCAATGAATATGATGAATCGAATCCTAATAATCTAAAACAAATACCTAATCAAGAAATAATATTAGAAGATAATGACATAATTTCTCACGACTTGAATAATGAATCACTGAATGAAAACCATTCATTATCACAAGAGGATAATGACTTATCTCCAAGATCTTTAAAAAAACCTCCTGATAAAAATATCGTTTTCGAAGATGAGACTGATCAACAAGTGAACTTTGAAAATGATTGGGATCTTTATAACAACGATAGGAAAGACGAAGAATCAGACACTGATGAATCAATCATTGACGAAAGGATCAAAAATTTCGAATTGGGAATAGGAAAATTACGTTACGGACATAACATATTTGAAAATAGGGACCAACTATGGATGAAGAAAGATAATTATCTATTTTTTCTAGATGATGAGGGTAAACCCATCGATGATATTACAAAAAATTTTGCAAAACAAATATATATAGATTATTTGGGAAAAATGAACATAGGAACTTGTAAAATGTTAGTTAAGAATAGCAAATGGTACATAGGTTTGTGTCTTGTACCTTCTAACCTAAAAGTAAATTCGAATGAAATATTTGAAAACTTGGGAAGTTCATTGATAGAATTAGAGAAATTAATCAACGAAAATAAAATTTTGAGCTTTAGTGCTTCAGTATTAGAATTAGAAAATATATCTTGGATTAAGATAACTGATAAGTTTAGAGAAATTTTCGAAAATACCAACATTAAAATTACGTTCTGTTTAGGAATAGTAGAGAAACCATCGATATCACGTAGGAATGAGATAATCGAAGAAGCACACTCTTCATCCATAGGTGGGCATAAAGGAGTTACGAAAACTTATAAAAGAATTAGAACAAACTATTATTGGGAGTATATGAAAGAAGATATACAAAATTTCATTCAACAATGTTTGCAATGTAAATTGAAAAAATTGATTAGACAAAAAATTAGACAACCTATGACAATTACTGATACGCCAGGTTCAGCTTTCGAAAAATTAGCTCTAGATGTGGTAGGACCCTTCACGTTGACTCATAGAAATGAAAATCGATATATTTTGACTATGCAATGTTTGCTTACCAAACATTGCACTGCTGCTGTCATGCAAGATGCAACAGCACCTTCAATCGCTGATGCCTTCTTAAAGAAATTCATTTGTATTTATGGGATTCCTAAAGTCGTATTGACAGATCAGGGAACAAATTTTTTATCTAAATTAATGAAGATTCTTGCAAGAAAACTGAACATTAGACAACTTAAAACAACCGCGTTCCATCCCCAAACCAATGGATCACTCGAAAGAACCCATATAGTTCTTACAGAATACTTACGACAATTCATTAATAGAGACTCTGAATGGGACAATTGGGTGGAACAAGCTATGTTCTCTTATAACACTAGTGTTCATGAAGGCACTCGCAGAACACCCTATGAACTGGTTTTTGGAAAAATTCCTATAGTACCCTCTAGTCAACCCTTACCGGATTATGAACGTTTGGACACATACGATGAATATCTTGTTCGCCTTCTATCTAGGTTGGATAGTTTACAAAAGGAAGCTAAACAAAACTTAGAAATCGCGAAACAAAAATCCAAAGAATACTACGATAGGAAAATTAATCCTGTAACATTGGAGGCAGGTAAATATGTGTTCATTAGGAAAGGAATGAAAGCAGGGAAATTAGGAGATCCAAATGAGGGACCATATAGAATTTTAGAGGTAATAGACAATAAAAACGTAAAATTGGAAATTGGAAAGAAGGAAAAACTGATATCCATTGATCGAGTTATACCCACAGAAATTCACAATTGATTTATACACTCTTTAATCTAGACCCCATTCTCCCATTAATGGAAACAATTAAATTCATAAAGACCTTTATATGAATTTTTCTAGATCATGTCCCAACAAAACATCTTACCCGCCGAAGAATTTCCACCCTTATCGGAAAAAGCTAAACAACTGCATAAATGGCATTTGTTGCACCTATTGGGTCAGCCTAAGGCTGTACAGAAGGCCGCAATAGCCGAGGCTGTAGCTAGAGACACGTATTTCAAAAAACAACAGAAAATCGCCAAACTCGCTGCCGAGGAGCAGAGAGAAACCTTGGCATACTATGCAAGGAGACAAAAGGAAACTCGAAATTTGAACTCGAGAAAAACCGAAGCAGAACCTTCCGGCGCTCGACCAAAAATTCTATCGGAAATCAACGTCCCGAAACCAAGGGCCAAGAGAATGGAAGAATATGACCCAGCCCATAACTGGAGAATGCCTTCCACCTCCAAGGCCACACAAAATCCAACTATCGCCCCTCTAATGACTTTAAAAATTTCGAAACCAATTATCAATAGAACTAAGTTTTGCAATTATTGCGGAATAAACTTGAAAAATATAAGAGATTATATTGGATTTTTTTATTTCTGCCCAAAATGCGGCCGTGATAGCCGAATTTATTCACAAATTAATTGAATTTCGAATTTTTGTTTGTTTTGTTCTCCTTTATTTTTCAAGTTGATCTATGTTTCATTCCTCTTTACATATATATATATTTTTTATAAAATGCTCATATACCCCTTTATAATATTCAACCTACACGTAAAATGTTTATATATCTCTTTACATAGAACACCCATATACCCTTTATAATATTTAATTTTATATAAACTATTCATATATTGTTTGTTTTTTTTTTGCTTAGTCCTTGTCTCAAAAGGTTTTTATACACATCCTGTATACTGCAAAATTATAATAAACTAACTATCTCTGTAAATTTCGTTCAGTTTTTTTTTTAACTCTAACACAACCCAACCCATCTCCTTGCCATAGCCCCAGCCATGTGTTATCAACTATAATACTATCTATAGAAGACAATATACAAAACAAAAAATATATGAACTACACATAATGTGTATTACCCTATTAATTTTAGTTTGTTTTTTTTTCTTTTTTTTTAGACAAAAAACGAGTGATAATCCAACCATTGATTCGAAGTTGGAATATCTCACCGAGAGTTCAAGACACGAAAACCCAAAACCCCTCTCGCTCAAATTTTCCAACAAACAATCTCTTCTCGACGACGGAATCACTCATTATCCACTATTCTCTCAATTTATCCATAGAAATTCATCCTTGGTAGTTGACAAGGAACTATGGAACAAAATAGAACTGAAGTCTGCGCAAGATTCATCTGGCAGGGAATAAATATCAGAGGGATGGATAATAGAGAATTTAATTCATTGATATGTAATAATGCAGACCATGATGATTGGACGAAATTACAAAATCAAGCCAATTATCATGATCTGAACGCATACGATTTCTGCTCCGAATGCGTATGCAAAAGGGACCGACAAGAATGGAAATTTCGCAAAGAAGTCTTATCACTAGCAATCGTTCGCACTTATCATTTGAAATCCAGACGATTCATTGATAACTGACTCAATTTAATTGATAAGGCTAAATAAATAGATAAACATACGTGAATTAGAGTATAATTTATATACGTAATCAATAAAAGTAAATTCTTCATTTTATAATTATTCAAAAGAGAGATTTTAAAAAAAAAAGGGGATATTCTAAGGTCATGTTAATCGTATTTTTGAGCGAACTCGCAGTCATATAACATCCCTTACTTATTATTTTTTATCGAATAGGAAAAACATTCCTTTTTATTATATTTTTAGCTTCGACGACGAGTTTCCAACAACCAACATCATGTTGTCACCATGGAAGATACTCATTCTCATCTCAACGAAAATTGTCCTATCCCAATGTTTAGTAGGATACGATTGTGGTACCCCGAATCTTAACATTACTACCCTATCATTACTCAACGTAGGAGAATGTTCAATACCTCAAATAAAACCTAATATCACTCGAACTAATGTTCAACTGCTACAACTGTCAAAATTTGACAAAACTCCCGTTCGTCAATGCAAAGTGACCATACAAAGAACTATACAGAAATGTGGAATGTTTTCCCACACCTCTGCTGTGCACAATGGAATTGCAGAATACATATCTGAGATTGGCAAATCCCAATGCGAAGAGATGCATAAACTCGGAACACTCTATCTCTCTCACAATAATATAATTGCCGGACTAAGAATCAACACAACCAGCATAAGACAAACTCTATTAGCAGGAAGCGTGAATTCTGATGGAAAATGCGATGGATCCTCTTATTCGGATCCATACGGTTCCTGGGAAGATGTAATCGTTCAAGCCCTAATCAAAGTTACATTAAAAACGTATCGAGCATCCGTGAATTTAGAAGACAACAAAATCCATCTTCAATCTGGTGTAACTTGCCAACATACTGAAGGAAGCTGTGTCGACAGCGAAGGAGGTTACACATTCTGGGATCCAATTCCACGAGATGTCTGTAATTTCAACGATTACGATATCGTATATGAAGGACCTGCTCACAAAATGAAGGACGAAACTACCGATGGAACCCAAACTATATTTTCCCTAACGACAAAAGATACCACTTTTGCACTTGCGAAAATCGGTGAAGAAATGTTATGTGGATATACATTAATCAGAACTGAACATCCTAAACTTTTCTTTCTGGAAGGAAGCAACCTACTCACCACCAAACGACTCGGAACCAAAGATTTAGACATGTTCGCATATATAAATTCTAAATTTGTATATGTCGAAAAGCATATTCGTACACAAATCAACAGTTTGTATACAGATATACTTACGCATCGTTGTCAATTAGAACAACAAGTGTTGAGAAATTCGTTAACCAATGCAATTCACACACCTGATGAATTTGCCTATCATCTGATGAAGGGACCAGGTTATATGGCTTTACCATCTGGAGAAGTGATTCACATCATAAAATGTACTCCAGTGGAAACTAAAACAAGGCATTCGAACACCTGTTACCATGAATTACCAGTTACCATTGGTAATCATAGTCTGTTTTTAAAACCAAGGACTCATATCATTACCAGAACTGGAACACAAGTCGATTGTAATCCTTTCGTACCTTCCATGTATTTCATAGAAGATGGATGGTACCAAATGATACCAACACCAACAAGGACATTACCTCCAATAACCATCAAACCAATGACAGAACCGACATGGAAATACATTAGCCCGAAATACTTGGCTAACAGTGGAATTTATTCTGATAAAGATTTAGAACGATTGAGAAACAATATAATGTTCCCTATCGAACGACCAGCAGTACTCAACACAGTAGCACGAGGCCTAACGGGACAACCAACCATCATCAAAGGAATTTCCATGACCAATCTACTCGATGAAGAAGCCTTGCAGAAAATAGCCCGTACCACATTCAATAAAATTTGGGGCTCATTCATCACTTTCGGGTCAGCAACAGCTGGCATATTTGGCCTCTACCTATGTTTTAAAGCATTGAAAGCAGCCGTGGACACATTGATTCATGGATACACCCTCCATGCTTTTTACGGATGTTCTTTCTTCTTAATAGGAGCAATTTGGGACTCAGTCACAAATTTACTCCTTCACCTTGGACAACGACGAGAAAATGGAAGTAAAACGCACCAAGAAGTACCACAAGAAGACGAAAACGATGATAAAAAAGATTCAAACCCATCCACAATGTATCCTACCTTGCATGAAAGTATAACCCTGGAACCCCTAACAACGACATCGAAAGGAGCTGAACAACACCTCAAACGACCATATGGATTAGACTAATGTTTTTTTTTATTATATATAAATATATATATATATAATGCCAAATCTCTCCTGGAGATTTGTCAAAAAAGGGGGGAGGTGTAACATCCTCATCTTTTTTTCGCACTTTTTTTTTGTCTCTCTTCTATCAGGATATAGATATATTTATATTTTTTACTCATATAACATTGTTATATAAATATTATATCAAAATTACATAACATGTAATAACAATCTCATAATTAGGAAAATTATATTTGAATCATGATTTCAATTGGTTCTAATATATCTATGTAACAATCCAATTACATGCAAGTAACAATCTTTCATGTAAAGTTCTTCAATTAATTCATAAAACAATATATATAAATTGAATTTTTGCGTTATGTAATTTTCATTCATTCATGATATATATATATTCTTTTTTTTTCTCTCATAATTCGTATTTTCTTTATATATATATATATATATATACACATAGATAATTATATACATATATATATATATATCTATATATATTATATAATTTTAAATTTCAATCAATATTGAATGAAAAATGCGAATATTTTAAAATATATTCTTTCCCTACGCCTTTGAATTGTTTTTGAAAGTACGTCGGAATGTATACAAATTCTGTATACATTTGGGTGACAGATTCGAAGGAAACTCCTGTGCGCTACGGAAAAGCGTTTATAAAAAACTCGAGACCAGAACAATGCCTGTGCTGTTTCGATACCTCGCATGTGACGTCAACCCATGCATTCCTAACTCTATGTATACTTTCAGAAATAATTTTTAGATATGCAATATTATTGGGCAATAATTATAACCAAATTCAGATTCTTAAGTATTAGTTATTATCAACTGTATATTTTCTTTAACAATATGATTCAACCCCCAAACTTTGGATAAGAATTAATCTATGCAATAGAGTTACAAAATCTAATATAAACTGTTCAGATTACATTTTTAATATTGACTAGAATTCCCAAATGAAGCTATAGATAGATATAATACATTGAAAATGGTTTTTTTCCAACTTGAGCAATATTTAAAACATATTTTTCACAAATTTAAACGAATTCTGAAAATATTCAATTGTATTGAATCATATTTTTGATGAATATTACTCAATAGAATATCTCCATGATATTTTTATAACAAATATATAACTAGGATGTAACAAGGTTCAAGAAACTATTCAAAAACATTTAAATTATGATTCAACAATTTCTATGTTGCTTCTCATTGGGAAAATCTATTTAAACTATGAAAGACCAACAAATATATTATATAAGATCATTATCATTGTAATTTTGAACAATTATTATTAGAAAATCTATTATTTTTAACTTGAGTCTACGAGGGAAAGCTATGCGAACACAAGAAGCATTGATACGTAGGAAAACCTATATGAAAAAAACTGTCGAGCCATAGAAAGAATGAAAACATATTTCCTTCTTTCTTAAACAACTGACCCCCACTTGGAGGGCAGCTCCCAGAACAGTATATAAGGAGCCACCTCGTGCCCTTTGACACACACTCACTCACTCACTCTCAAATTTTTCACAACTTATATACATTTACTATTATAGTTCAATTCAAAATATTACGTTATAATCTCAAAGTTAAGTTCCTTGTACTTGATAATTTTCAAATATATTCAACCATCATTTAATTGGGAAGTTTTATTCATCAAAAACCACAAAGTAAGTTCAAAAGGATAAAATACACGCGATTTTATTCCTTCTTAATCCCTTCAAATTTCTATCCTTTTCCCTGATAACGAAACTCGCGTTCGTTATCAGAACATACTTTACAATTTTCCTTGTTTTAAGACGAGATACTCGCGATCTAGTCTTAATCCCTTCAAATTTCTATCCTTTCCCCTGATAACGAAACTCGCGGTCGTTATCAGAACATACTATACAATTTTCCTTGTTTTAAGACGAGATACTCGCGATCTAGTCTTAATCCCTTCAAATTTCTATCCTTTCCCCTGATAACGAAACTCGCGGTCGTTATCAGAACATACTATACAATTTTCCTTGTTTTAAGACGAGATACTCGCGATCTAGTCTTAATCCCTTCAAATTTCTATCCTTTCCCCTGATAACGAAACTCGCGGTCGTTATCAGAACATACTATACAATTTTCCTTGTTTTAAGACGAGATACTCGCGATCTAGTCTTAATCCCTTCAAATTTCAATCCTTTTCCCTGATAACGAAACTCGCGGTCGTTATCAGAACATACTACACAATTTTCCTTTGTTTTAAGACGAGATACTCGCGATCTAGTCTTAATCCTTTCGAATTTCTGTCCTTTACCCTGATAACGAAACTCGTGGTCGTTATCAGAATATACGTTATTCATATACCTTCCACATTCAAGATATGATACTCGCGATCAAATCTTAAAAATTCTTATGATACTCGTGATCATTTGTACAGAAATATACTCGTGATATTTCTTCACTGTTAACAATACTCGCGATTGTTAACAGTAAAAGACATTACAATTTTGGTCACGATACACGCGATCGTGATCATAAAATATATTCTCATTCAATTGCACAAGATTTTCCTTTTAATCAACATAAAAAAAATATGAGTATCATATCACCATCCCTTTAAAGTTTTCATTTTTATTGTCGCGACTCTACATTTGCTAGAATAGGTTAAACAACCCCGAGTGTAATCAATTGTGGATTTATCTGATTTATTTTAGTGACTCGATCAATCCAGGAGATAGAATATGACCTACGGGCATATAAACAGCATATTTCGGCCAAACAGAAATTATTAAACACGTTCGGCAATAATTTGAATAAAAGGCTTTGCAAAGGACGAAACAAAAAATAAATCAACGTACCGAAAAATATAAAGGATTTTTAAAGGAGTACCAAGGAGCCTGTAAACAACAAGGAACATTGCTCCAGCCCAACCACCAGCCACAACCCCAAAAGCGACGTCCATCCAAAGAACCGATTCATCTTCGGCCAAAGTTACCCCGGCGATGCGAAGAATGCATCAAAACAAAGCAAGAATATTTTAAATGCCCCACTTGTAAAAATTTTGTGTATAAATACGCTAAATCAACTTTAGATCAAATTAAAACTATCACCTTCACTCCAGAAGAAAATAAAAGAGTGATTTGTATGAGAATTTTCGGGGATCGCCCAGAGAATTCGTAATTTCTATTCTTTAAATAAAATTCACCACACATATCTGGAAGTTTTCAATTTTTATTCAACCTACGTGTGTGACTCCATCCCAAACATAAAAAAATCATATATAAATACAGCTAACCACAAACCTTGCATTGTTGTCATAATAATAATCCCATTAGTTTTCACTACACTCAAACCACTATCACTTTAAATCACTAACACTTAATATACAATCTGGTTCATCGACTTGTCTAATCGATGAATCTACTTATACGACCAACACCTGGTCGACAATCAACAAATTCCATATCAATCATTGCAGGAATGGAAAAATATCCATTCTCTGAATGATTGAAGGAGACAAATAACTTAAAACCAGATTCACCAATAAAACACTACACGAAACACTAAATTTACACTATTTGTTCGACTCTTCAAGTCGAACAGGTGATTCCATCACCCATATTTTCCAACGAAGTAAAGGGAACTACGTATTCCCTTCTCAAAGTCCCTCGTAGAAGGTGTTGGTACTTATTTTCTGCTGTCAATGAACCAACACTAGTTTATATTCCCACGACGAAGAATAACATCCCTCGATGAAGGTTAGGAGCCTTTCCTCCTCTCCGTCAGGACAAACATCTTAGCGCTGGAGACGCTAAACCTGCAATCCACTCCATCGAACCTGTAAAAGAAAAATCTATTAAAAAGGGAACAAATATTCACTATCGAGAGTGAAAATGAGTTAAAAAGACACATTAAACACTCTCATATGATAGATATATAAAAAGATACATGACTTTCCAATATACAAATTGAAAAATCACCTATCTTACTATTTCAAGGAAAGAAATTATAAATATAATTGCCTATATCTTACCTAAAGTATTCAATAAGGTTATAAAACCCCAATCTGGAATCTTTCCTCCTCTCCGTCAGAGAAAACATCTTAGCGCCAGAGACGCTAAACCTCCATTCCATTCCAGTGAACCTGTAAAAGTAAAATCTATTGAAAAGGGAACAAATATTCACTATCGAGAGTGAAAATGTGTTGAAAAGACACATTAAACACTCTCATATGATAGATATATAAAAAGATACATGACTTTTCAATATACAAATTGAAAAATCATCTATCTTACTATTTGAAAGAAATGAATTATAAGTATAATTATCTATCTCACCTGAAGTACTTGACGAAGCCATAGAATCCTAATTTGAAGTATTTCCTCCTCTCCGTCAAGGAAATCTCCTTAGCGCTGGAGACTGTACTCCCCAAATTCACTCTAGCGAACCTGTAAAATGAAAAATCTGTAAAAAGGGGAACAAATATTCAGTATCGAGAGCGAAAATGTGTTAGAATAACACATTGAACACTCTCATATCATACATACATAGAGAGATACATGATTTTTTCTCAATACACAAGTTGGAAAAAGTCATCTATCTTTCTATTTCAATATATAATGATATGAATATATATATATATACAAAAAGATATTGAGATACTTACAGCATTTACATCCGTGTAAGACTCCTTTTCTTTCCTCCATATGAGTCTCTCCAGAGACTTGTGGGTTCAAACCATTCCTCACATTTCAGCTTCTGTCAGTGGGTTTTTCCCTTGAAGAAAAATCTGAAAACAAACATCATTAATTATCAAACATATTAAATCATTTTTTTGATACAATTTCCTTACCCTTCTTACCAGATATTACTTACCTGTAACACAAAACCACATATGTGATATATATATATATATATATATCTATATATATATATATATCACCACTGTTTATTCCACTCACATGTCACTTGTGTGGACGCAGCCATATCTCAACTCTACATAGGCGTCGCTTCCCCAAGCCAAGCCACCACGCACCGAGTTGTGAAAACCGAACGTAGGGGCGCGAACTACGAAAGTAACGGAACCTTCGTTGAACACGAACAAGCGTATCGACTCAACGATTGCAGTCAATGAAAAATATTCCTCAATTTTGAAGTTATCTCCACAGAATGATCATTTGAATTAAAATATATATATATATATATATATACACGCATGTATATACACATACACACATATATATATGTATATACACATATCTAGTTAGTGAAAACGAATAAAAAGGGCGCGAAAGATTCAAAATCTGAGTCGTCCTTATATTCATGTGTATATCGTCGATCGATTTCTTCCTTTCATGAAATCGTAGACGTAACAATACCATGAGCATGAAATCGAACAGAAACGGTCTTCCCACAGTTCTCACTCAAGCAATGAGAGTTCTGAGTGAAATAATGAGAGTTCTCACATTTTTCGAGTTTTAATTGATCAGAACTCTCGTGCAAAGATCCAGAACTCTGAGAGAACTCCCCGGAACCGCCATCACAATTCGCGAAATTCAGCGCCCGTGAGAATCCTATGACATCGCAGTTCTGGTCTAATCGCTTTGAGTTCTGGGTGCAAGTCTCACAGTTCTCCGCTCCAAATAATGATACCTGCTCAGAACTCTGTCGACATCGCCGGGAACTCTCAACGTATCCGCGAGAACTATGAGAAGATACCGTGAACATGAAATCAAACAGAAACGGCCTTCCCACAGTTCTTACTCAAGCATTGAGAGTTCCGAATCAAATAATGAGAGTTCTCACATTTTTTGGGTTGGAATTGATCAGAACTCTTGTGTCAAGACCCAGAACTCTGAGAGAACTTCCGGGAACTACCATCACAATTCGCGAAATGAGGTGTCACGTAAGAATCCTATGACATCGCAGTTCTGGTCTAATCGCTTTGAGTTCTGAGTGTAAGTCTCACAGTTTCCCGCTCCAAATAATGATACCTGCTCAGAACTCTGTCGACATCGCTGGAAACTCCCAACGTATCCGCGAGAACTATGAGGAGATACCGCGAACATGGAATCAAACAGAAACGGCCTTCCCACAGTTCTTACTCAAGCATTGAGAGTTCTGAGTGAAATAATGAGAGTTCTCACATTTTTCGAGTTGTAATCGATCAGAACTCTCGTGCAAAGATCCAGAACTCTGAGAGAACTCCCCGGAACCCCCATCACAATTCCCGAAATTCAGCGTCCCGTCAGAATCCTATGACATCGCAGTTCTGGTCTAATCGCTTTGAGTTCTGGGTGCGAGTCTCACAGTTCTGCGCTCCAAATAATGATACCTGCTCAGAACTCTGTCGACATCGCCGGAAACTCCCAACGTGTCCGCGAGGAATGTGAGAAGATACCACGAACATGAAATCGAACAGAAACGGTCTTCCCACAGTTCTTACTCAAGCATTGAGAGTTCTGAATCAAATAATGAGAGTTCTTACATTTTTCGGGTTGGAATTGATCAAAACTCTTGTGTAAGGACCCAGAACTCTGAGAGAACTCCCCGGGGCTGCCATTGCACATCACAAAATGCAGTTCCCCATGACACATCCATGCCATTGCAGTCCTGCTCTAATCGCTCTGAGTTCTGGGTTTCATTTTCCGGAGTTCCCTGCTTCAAATCATAATGCACGCTCAGCACTCAATCGCCATTGGCAAGCACTCCTGACAAACCTGCGAGGATTATGAGAACGTTCCACGAACTTTCACCCAGAAAAAAACATCCCGCCCACAGTATTCACCCAAGTATTGAGAGTTTCGGGTCAATCAGTGATCGTTACAAGATTTCACAGGTCAGAATTAGTCAGAACTCCGTCTCAACATCCAGAACTCCGATGAAACTTCCCAGAATTGGCATCACGACATCCTCGTTCCTGAAAATTCGTTGGAAAGTCACACAATCAGTCGTTTCGCTTCTTGAAAGCTCATCAGTACTGCTTCACGTCCATTTGTCGGCAGTAGACCACTATTTACAATTATTTACAGTTATTCACACTTATTCACAATATTTACAAGTATTCACAAGTATTTACAAGTATTTACAAGTATTTACAAGTATTTACAAGTATTTACAAGTATTTACAAGTATTTACAAGTATTTACAGTCATTTACACTTATTCACAATATTTACAAGTATTTACAAGTATTTACAAGTATTTACAGTTATTCCTCTTCACAGTTCGACGATAATCCCTCTTATTCATTCATCACATAAATTATGACATGGGGTGCTATCGTCTCCTTCCCTTCCGTACGTCCTCTTTTCTTCAACACATCATCGTACTTATACCAAATAGATCCTACTTTAACGTACGCAACGTAATGTTCCATCTTGTAGGACACAATTCCTACCAAGGAGTAAACCCGTTCCTTAGCGATTATTCGGTCGGTTATCGAGTCCAAAGTGTATTTTGGAAGTGGTCCGTCTATGGTTTCCAGATAGTTTCGATCCGTTATTAAACTAGTATCGATGATTATATGTTGTCCCATGTGACACGTTAGCGTTGCTGTGCCTTCACATCGTTTGCAGAATGATTGCGCATCGACTGGCAAAATAAATAAAACCCATTATGTCCAAAGGTATGAAATTCTTAAAAACATAGAAATGTTCGAAATCACGAACTTGACACGTAATGTCATGTCTCTGAACTGTAATTGTAATGCCGCACATTTAATAGAAAATTTATTGAAAACTATGCCGAGTTGTATGACAATGAAGATTTGTCCCAGTTTCAGAGAAGAGATACCTCGACAACAACCAACACTGTATATAAACGTCGGAATATTAATAAAAGAAGGTTTGAACAAAATGCAAGAAGGTATTGACGATGTTTTGGGCGATGCGCAATCATTCTGCAAACGATGTGAAGGCACAGCAACGCTAACGTGTCACATGGAACAACATATAATCATCGATACTAGTTTAATAACGGATCGAAACTATCTGGAAACCATAGACGGACCACTTCCAAAATACACTTTGGACTCGATAACCGACCGAATAATCGCTAAGGAACGGGTTTACTCCTTGGTAGGAATTGTGTCCTACAAGATGGAACATTACGTTGCGTACGTTAAAGTAGGATCTATTTGGTATAAGTACGATGATGTGTTGAAGAAAAGAGGACGTACGGAAGGGAAGGAGACGATAGCACCCCATGTCATAATTTATGTGATGAATGGATAAGAGGGATTATCGTCGAACTGTGAAGAGGAATAACTGTAAATACTTGTAAATACTTGTAAATACTTGTGAATACTTGTAAATATTGTGAATAAGTGTGAATAACTGTAAATAATTGTAAATAGTGGTCTACTGCCGACAAATGGACGTGAAGCAGTACTGATGAGCTTTCAAGAAGCGAAACCACTGATTGTGTGACTTTCCAACGAATTTTCAGGAAGGAGGATGTCGTGATGCCAATTCTGGGAAGTTTCATCGGAGTTCTGGATGTTGAGACGGAGTTCTGACTAATTCTGACCTGTGAAATCTTGTAACGATCACTGATTGACCCGAAACTCTCAATACTTGGGTGAATACTGTGGGCGGGATGTTTTTTTCTAGGTGAAAGTTCGTGGAACGTTCTCATAATCCTCGCAGGTTTGTCAGGAGTGCTCGCCAATGGCGATTGAGTGCTGAGCGTGCATTATAATTTGGAGCAGGGAACTCCGGAAAATGAAACCCAGAACTCAGAGCGATTAGAGCAGGACTGCAATGGCATGGATGTCTCATGGGAAACTGCAATTTGTGATGTGCAGTGGCAGCCCCGGGGAGTTCTCTCAGAGTTCTGGGTCCTTACACAAGAGTTCTGATCAATCCCAACCCGAAAAATGTAAGAACTCTCTTATTTGATTCAGAACTCTCAATGCTTGAGTAAGAACTGTGGGAAGACCGTTTCTGTTCGATTTCATGTTCGTGGTATCTTCTCACATTCCTCGTGGACACGTTGGGAGTTCCCGGCGATGTCGACAGAGTTCTGAGCAGTTATCATTATTTGGAGCGGGGAACTGTGAGACTTGCATCCAGAACTCAAAGCGATTAGACCAGAACTGCGATGTCATAGGATTCTTACGTGACACCTCATTTCGCGAATTGTGATGGCAGTTCCGGGGAGATCTCTCAGAGTTCTGGATCTTTGCACGATAGTTCTGATCAATTAAAACTCGAAAAATGTGAGAACTCTCATTATTTCACTCAGAACTCTCAATGCTTGAGTAAGAACTGTGGGAAGGCCGTTTCTGTTTGTTTTCATGTTCGCGGTATCTTTTCATAGTTCTCGCGGATACGTTGGGAGTTTCCGGCGATGTCGACGGAGTTCTGAGCAGGTATCATTATTTGGAGCGGAGAACTGTGAGACTTGCACCCAGAACTCAAAGCGATTAGACCAGAACTGCGATGTCATAGGATTCTGACGGGACGCTGAATTTCGCGAATTGTGATGGCAGTTCCGGGGAATTCTCTCAGAGTTCTGGATCTTTGCACGAGAGTTCTGATCAATTACAACTCGAAAAATGTGAGAACTCTCATTATTTCACTCAGAACTCTCATTGCTTGAGTAAGAACTGTGAGAGGCCGTTTGTGTTTGTTTCCATGTTCGCGGTATCCTTTCATAGTTCTCGCGGATACGTTGGGAGTTTCCGGCGATGTCGACAGAGTTCTGAGCAGGTATCATCATTTGGAGCGGAGAACTGTGAGACTTGCACTCAGAACTCAAAGCGATTAGACCAGAACTGCGATGTCATAGGATTCTTACGTGACACTGAATTTCGCGAATTGTGATGGCAGTTCCGGGGAGTTCTCTCAGAGTTCTGGGTCTTCACACAAGAGTTCTGATCAATTCCAACCCAAAAAATGTGAGAACTGTCATTATTTGATTCGGAACTCTCAATGCTTGAGTAAGAACTGTGGGAAGGCCGTTTCTGTTTGATTTCATGTGCGCGGTATCTTCTCATGGTTCTTGCGGATACGTTGGGAGTTTCCGGCGATGTCAACAGAGTTCTAAGCAGGTATCATTATTTGGAGCGGGGAAACTGTGAGACTTGTACTCAGAACTCAAAGCGATTAGACCAGAACTGCGATGTCATAGGATTCTTACGTGACACTGAATTTCGCGAATTGTGATGGCAGTTCCGGGGAGTTCTCTCAGAGTTCTGGGTCTTCACACAAGAGTTCTGAATAATTCCAACCCGAAAAATGTGAGAACTCTCATTATTTGATTCAGAACTCTCAATGCTTGATTAGGAACTGTGGGAAGACCGTTTCTGTTCGATTTCATGTTCGCGGTATATTCTCATAGTTCTCGCGGATATGTTGAGAGTTCCCGGCGATGTCGACAGAGTTCTGAGCAATTGTCATGATTTGCAGCGGGGAACTGTGAGGCTTAAACCCAGAACTCAAAGCGATTAGACCAGAACTGCGATGTCTTGGAATTTTTACGTGACACCTCATTTCGCGAATTGTGATGGTAGTTCCCGGAAGTTCTCTCAGAGTTCTGGGTTTTTACACAAAAGTTCTGATCAATTCCAACCCAAAAAATGTGGGAACTCTCATTATTTGATTCGGACCTCTCAATGCTTGAGTAAGAACTGTGGGAAGGCCGTTTCTGTTTGATTTCATGTCCGCGGTATCTTTTCATAGTTCTCGCGGATACGTTGGGAGTTTCCGGCGATGTCGACGGAGTTCTGAGCAGGTATCATTATTTGGAGCGGAGAACTGTGAGACTTGCACCCAGAACTCAAAGCGATTAGACCAGAACTGCGATGTCATAGGATTCTGACGGGACGCTGAATTTCGCGAATTGTGATGGCAGTTCCGGGGAATTCTCTCAGAGTTCTGGATCTTTGCACGAGAGTTCTGATCAATTACAACTCGAAAAATGTGAGAACTCTCATTATTTCACTCAGAACTCTCATTGCTTGAGTAAGAACTGTGAGAGGCCGTTTGTGTTTGTTTCCATGTTCGCGGTATCCTTTCATAGTTCTCGCGGATACGTTGGGAGTTTCCGGCGATGTCGACAGAGTTCTGAGCAGGTATCATCATTTGGAGCGGAGAACTGTGAGACTTGCACTCAGAACTCAAAGCGATTAGACCAGAACTGCGATGTCATAGGATTCTTACGTGACACTGAATTTCGCGAATTGTGATGGCAGTTCCGGGGAGTTCTCTCAGAGTTCTGGGTCTTCACACAAGAGTTCTGATCAATTCCAACCCAAAAAATGTGAGAACTCTCATTATTTGATTCAGAACTCTCAATGCTTGATTAGGAACTGTGGGAAGACCGTTTCTGTTCGATTTCATGTTCGCGGTATATTCTCATAGTTCTCGCGGATATGTTGAGAGTTCCCGGCGATGTCGACAGAGTTCTGAGCAATTGTCATGATTTGCAGCGGGGAACTGTGAGACTTAAACCCAGAACTCAAAGCGATTAGACCAGAACTGCGATGTCTTGGAATTTTTACGTGACACCTCATTTCGCGAATTGTGATGGTAGTTCCCGGAAGTTCTCTCAGAGTTCTGGGTTTTTACACAAAAGTTCTGATCAATTCCAACCCAAAAAATGTGAGAACTCTCATTATTTGATTCGGACCTCTCAATGCTTGAGTAAGAACTGTGGGAAGGCCGTTTCTGTTTGATTTCATGTCCGCGGTATCTTCTCATAGTTCTCGCGGATACGTTGGGAGTTTCCGGCGATGTCGACAGAGTTCTGAGCAGGTATCATTATTTGGAGCGCAGAACTGTGAGACTCGCACCCAGAACTCAAAGCGATTAGACCAGAACTGCGATGTCATAGGATTCTGACGGGACGCTGAATTTCGGGAATTGTGATGGCAGTTCCGGGGAGTTCTCTCAGAGTTCTGGATCTTTGCACGAGAGTTCTGATCAATTACAACTCGAAAAATGTGAGAACTCTCATTAGTTCACTCAGAACTCTCATTAGTTCACTCAGAACTCTCATTGCTTGAGTAAGAACTGTGGGAAGACCGTTTCTGTTTGATCTCATGTTCGTGGTATCTTCTCACATTCCTCGCGGACACGTTGGGAGTTCCCGGCGATGTCGACAGAGTTCTGAGCAGTTATCATGATTTGGAGCGGGGAACTGTGAGACTTGCACCCTGAACTCAAAGCGATTAGACCAGAACTGCGATGTCATAGGATTCTTACGGGACGCTGAATTTCGTGAATTGTGATGGCAGTTCCGGTGAGTTCTCTCAGAGTTCTGGGTCTTCACACAAGAGTTCTGAATAATTCCAACCCGAAAAATGTGAGAACTCTCATTATTTGATTCAGAACTCTCGATGCTTGATTAAGAACTGTGGGAAGACCGTTTCTGTTCGCTTTCATGTTCGCGGTATCTTCTCATAGTTCTCGCGGATACGTTGAGAGTTCCCGGCGATGTCGACAGAGTTCTGAGCAATTGTCATTATTTGGAGCGGGGAACTGTGAGACTTGCACCCAGAACTCGAAGCGATTATACCAGAACTGCGATGTCATAGGATTCTTACGGGACGCTGAATTTCGCGGATTGTGATGGTAGTTCCGGGGAGTTCTCTCAGAGTTCTGGGTCTTTCCACAAGAGTTCCGATCAATTCCAACCCACAAAATGTGAGAACTCTCATTATTTGATTCAGAACTCTCAATGCTTGAGTAAGAACTGTGGGAAGACCGTTTCTGTTTGATCTCATGTTCGTGGTATCTCCTCATAGTTCTCGCGGATACGTTGGGAGTTCTCGGCGATGTCGACAGAGTTCTGATCAGTCATCATGATTTGGAGGGGGAACTGTTAGACTTGCACCCAGAACTCAGAGCGATCATACCAGAACTGCGATGTCATAGGATTCTTACGGGACGCTGAATTTCGCGAATTGTGATGACAGGTCCGGGGAGTTCTCTCAGAATTCTGGATCTCCGCACGAGAGTTCTGATCAATTCCAACCCACAAAATGTGAGAACTCTCATTATTTGATTCAGAACTCTCAATGCTTGAGTAAGAACTGTGGGAAGGCCGTTTCTGTTCGATGTCATCTTCGTGGTATCTTCTCATAGTTCTCACGGACACGTTGGGAGTTCTCGGCGATGTCGACAGTGTTTTCAGCAGTTATCATGATTTGGAGCTGGGAACTGTGAGACTTGCACCCAGAACTCAAAGCGATTAGACCAGAACTGCGATGTCATAGGATTCTTACGTGACACTGAATTTCGCGAATTGTGACGGCAGTTCCGGGGAGTTCTCTCAGAGTTCTGTGTCTTTACACAAGAGTTCTGATGAATTACAACTCGAAAAATGTGAGAACTCTCATTATTTCACTCAGAACTCTCATTGCTTGAGTAAGAACTGTGGGAAGACCGTTTCTGTTCGATTTCATGTTCATGGTATCTTCTCACATTCCCCGCGGACACGTTGGGAGTTCCCGGCGATGTCGACAGAGTTCTGAGCAGTTATCATGATTTGGAGCGGGGAACTGTGAGACTTGCACCCTGAACTCAAAGCAATTAGACCAGAACTGCGATGTCATAGGATTCTGACGGGACGCTGAATTTCGCGAATTGTGATGGCAGTTCCGGGGAGTTCTCTCAGAGTTCTAGACCTTTGCACGAGAGTTCTGATCAATTACAACTCGAGAGATGAGAGCACTCTCATTATTTGACTCAGAACTCTCAATGCTTGAGTCAGAACTGTGGGAAGACCGTTTCTGTCTGATTTTATGTTCGTGGTCCCTTCTTACATTCCTCGCGGACACGTTGGGAGTTCCCGGCGATGTCGACAGATTTCTGAGCAGTTATCATGATTTGGAGCGGGGAACTGTGAGACTTGCACCCAGAACTCAAAGCGATTAGACCAGAACTGCGATGTCATAGGATTCTTACGTGACACTGAATTTCGCGAATTGTGATGGCAGTTCCGGGGAGTTCTCTCAGAGTTCTGGGTCTTCACACAAGGGTTCTGATTAATTCCAACCCGAAAAATGTGAGAACTCCCATTATTTCACTCAGAACTCTCATTGCTTGAGTAAGAACTGTGGGAAGACCGTTTCTGTTTGATTTCATGTTTGTGGTATCTTCTCATAGTTTTCCGCGGACATGTTGGGAGTTCTCGGCGATGTCGACAGAGTTCTGAGCAGCTTTCATGATTTGGAGCTGGGAACTGTGACACTCGCACCCAGAACTCAAAGCGA
Source organism: Gonatopus flavifemur (assembly GCA_018340375.1). Lineage (NCBI taxonomy): Eukaryota > Metazoa > Arthropoda > Insecta > Hymenoptera > Dryinidae > Gonatopus > Gonatopus flavifemur. The sequence continues at coordinate 28,752 of JAFFJZ010000120.1, read as the reverse complement.
TTACACCAGAACTGCGATGTCATAGGATTCTTACGGGACGCTGAATTTCGCGAATTGTGATGGCAGTTCCGGAGATTCTCAACAAAGCTCTGAATCTTTAGACGAGAGTTCTCATCAATTCCAACCTGAAACATCTAGGAACTCTCGCTATTAGGCCGAGAATTCTTAATACTCGAAGAGAACTGTGGGAGGATCATTCTTCTTCATTCTTCAGCTGCGTGGCAAGTTCTCAGAGTTCTCACTGAAATGTTCAGAGTTCCGCGCTATGTCAATCGAGTTCTGAGGATTCATCAGGATTCCGAACAGGGAACTCTGGGATCTGGACCCAGAACTCAAATCGATTGGACCAGAATTGCAATGTCATAGATTTTTCACGAGTCCCTGCATTTTGTCATTTGCGATGCCAGCCCCGCGGAGTTCTCTCAGAGTTCCGGATCTTTGCACCAGAATTTTGATCAATTCCAACTTGAAAACTCCAAGAACCCTCACTATTTAACTCTGATTCCCCAATACTTGAATGAACACTGTGGGTAGATTGTTTTTCTTTAGGTCATGTTTAGTGGAATGTTCTGATAGTTCTCGCGGATACGTTGGGAGTTCTCAGCTATGTTAATCGTGTTGTGAGCATTCATCATGATCCGGAGCAGAGAACTCTGCAAAGTGACTCCATAACTCAAAGCCATTGGACGACAACTACGATGGGATACACGTCTCACGAGACGCTGAACTTTTCCATCCGCTATGTCAGTTCTGAGGATTCCTCCCAGAGTTCCCGCTCTTTGGACAGAAGTTATGAGTCATCCCCATCTGAAAAAGCCCAGAACTATCACTATCCAACCCAGAACTCTCATCATCGTGTGAGCACTATGCGCAGACCGCTTTTCTCACGTGAAATATATACAGCTTCTTTCTCGTGTACCCCAATCCTCATAGATGCCTTGTTCCTCGGAGAACTCTTGGGAGAACTCCAACCCATTATAATCTGCATCCAGAACTCCTCACCATACCACTGTTCCAAAAATTTGGGGTGCTGTCGGAAAAATAATCTTCCTTCTAATTCCCCGTCTATGTCAGAACTATCCCCAAAATCTATCAGGAACTCTAGAACTCTATTCGTAGATACCAGAACTATACCGATACTGACCATTTTTCTCATATGGGGTGCAGCGTCAATTTAGCACCTCATTTTTTTGAAAAAAAAATTTTTTGCATATATGACCAGAACTATTTTCAAAACTGATTGAGAACTGTAGAACTATGCTAGACGCATCCAGAACTCTATCGAAAAAATTTTTTTTGTATATATGTGGTGCCGACTTGACAGGCACTTGTAACACCTATAGCTATAGCGCATATCAAGGATGTTTGCGAATTTTGATTTTCACTATTTTTTTCTTGCAAAAAATATTGAAAAAAGATGTTTTTTTCAAAACGTCCGCCATTTTGTTATTTTTGCGTATATCAAAAATCGTATGGTATGCGCTATAGCTACAGGTGTAAAGAATATGTGCTTAAAATTTCAGTTTTTGAGATTTTATCAACAGCGAGGCTTTTAAGATTTATGATCCACTACCATTTCCGCTTATAAAAAGCAATGAAAATAAATCAAAATAATCTTGTTAATCTTGTGCATTTCGAGAGCGTATTTATTAAGCGTAACACGTTTCATATCAATATCTATGTATAACATGAACCTGTCAAAAAAAATTCATGACAAAACCCTTTTTTCAGCGTCCAAAGTGGGTACAACCCTTACATTTCAGTGATATTGTCAAATGAATGTTTTTTTGTCTCTGAAAAAAATTATTGCCCCGTAAAAGAGAAAGTACTCAAACGAATTGAATATTTTATGTTTGAATGGAGTTTTATGCACATTTTGGATTGGATGTGATTATTTGTATTCTATGCAATTTGTTTCAGTTTTTCAATCCGGTTTCATTCTTGCCGATACGAAATTGTGAATCTAATCCTGAAACGGTTTATACTTTGATAATTATCAATCTGTTTCAATTTTTCCATCAGGGTGTACAAGTATATACATCAATAATTATTGTCGACTTGAGAAAACGGATTGGTTCGGATTGAAGTCTTCAATCTGTTTCAATACTTTTCTTTTTACTTGATGGCTCATTTCATTCGTTTATGATGTATTTTTCTCAAATGAAAATGTACTGAATATTAAATTATGTTCATTTGAGAAAAAAAACACTACAGTTGAGTGAAGAAAATATTTTTTTCCCTACAGTTGAAAAATGTGAACTGCTTTTATCCTCTGAAACATTTTCATGTCTTTTCGTCTATAATTTTCAACAAACAGGACAAAAACAGAGTACAATCAAATGTATCAAAGGCTTCTGTAAACGAAATTCAATTCAAGTCAAATTTCTTCTTAATTCAAAGTTTATTATAATAAAATTAACTTTGATTAATAGATTAATTTGAATCGAATTCAGTTTCTTGAAGGCTTCAACAAATTTCATTGGTCTGTTTGTGTTTCGATGTACGATGAAATCAAACGAAGACGAAGATTATTTTTTGTTCGAGAGTAGGATAAAACCAGATTGGAATGAAGACTGTTTTTGTCCTGTTCGTTAAAAATCACGGACAAAAACGGATAAAAATCTCCCGCGAAGTAGGATACAAACAGCAGTTGAGGAGGATAAATTCAAGATTTTTTACACAAGATGAAAAGTGTTGGGACTTATTTGATAAAAATTAATTGTGTGTGTGTGTGTGTATCATTGGGCATTGATATGGAAGTACTAGAAAACTCCTGAAATTCCTGAAAAAAAACCTTACATACATTTATTGAAATAATTTTTGAACTTTCACGGAATAAATGAAAATTCAACATTTTCAACACATTGTAGCGAAAAGAACCGAGAATACGCCGTGTGTTTACAGTTTTTCTGTATCGGCGTCTGTTTTCTTATTGTACGGTATGTAAACAAGAACTCAAGGTAACGTATATTATACGAATATACGTTGAGAGAAGCCGCCTCTTTTGCGCTTCTCTTTGGATACATCCCCTCCCCAAAGCTTGCGTCGTGCTGTGCGCAGAGTAACGGATTTCTTTCTAATGGGAATCGATGCTCGAATCGAACAGTAGAGCGCAGACTAGCAAATAGGAAGGACGCCATTGAAGGAAATGGAGAGAAGCAAACGTAAGTATGGCGCATAATATATAGTTTTTCATCCTCATATCACACCGTTCATTTTCAATTCTTCCAGCGAATACAAAAAACGGTCTGATATGAGGTGAAAATTTTCGAAATAAATGGAAAAATATCAACGACGATTTGACAAAAAAACGTAAGTGCCAAAAAATACGAAATGGGGTTGTATATATCAATCGAAAGCTCCCGAAAGGAGCCTCTGAATGATATGTATAACTCAATTTCATAATTTTTGGCACTTACGCCTTTTTATCAAAACGTCATCGATGTATAAGGTATATTGTAGGGATGCACGCCATATATCGTCAATATTTTAGAAATAATCGATTATCTTAATCCCAAAATATTCCAATGAAATATTTAATGCACGGATTCTTAACCTTGTACATAATAAAACGAAATAATGAATCATCTTGGTCTTGTACACAGAAGAAATCAAGATATTCCATTATTTCTTCTGTGTACAAGACCAAGATGATTCATTATTTCGTTTTATTATGTACAAGGTTAAGAATCCGTGCATTAAATATTTCATTGGAATATTTTGGGATTAAGATAATCGATTATTTCTAAAATATCGACGATATATCGTGTGCATCTCTAGTACATTGAGTTCATTATGATCGCCATTTTTGCATAAAATTAAGAAGGATAGAAAATTTGAGAATCATCCTTTCTAATTTTGAAAAAAAAACCGAACACGTTTCAAACGTTTTTCGTATATTGTTATATGTTTTTCCATTCATTTCATCGTTGAGGTGTTTCGTTCCAATGTTTTAATTATTTTTTGTGTTTTTTTTTCACAGGAACTTCGAGATCGTTGCCGACGACGAAGAAAGAGGAGGTGAGACAGCCATATCCACGACATGTTGTTAGTTTTAGATACTAGCCTCAGGACGCTAGCCACTTCGTACTGGCCATTTTGTTTGAAAACTATTGAATAAATGTATTCAAACTGAGTCTGAAGATTCTGTGAGCCATGGAGAATCTCCAGAACATTAGTTTATATGAAATCATACAGTAGTTTTTGAATAAACTGGCCGATACAAAGTGGTTACCGTCCCGGCACTAGTGTCCTCTTGACCAGATACCAGAGTTACCATGCGAACACGTTTTTTTTTTTAGAACGAAATTGAGTGATGAAAAAAATCCGATTTATTCAGGGATGATTCTCCGAAAATTGATCAACGTCTGTACATAGTTCCAGATTTGAATATCAAAAACTAATTCGTTCTCAAAAATTTTGTCTTATAAACATGTAGATCAAGTTTCGAAGAATCATTCATGAAAATATCAGATTTTTTCATGACTTCAATTTCAAATATTTTGCGGAAAACGTGTATAGATTGTGACTCTGGTATCTTCTTGACATTATACGCGTGATATAATGTTTTCGAGGCAACCTAAGCAAAAATACGTGCATTGGTTCAGAATATATTGCTGTACAACATTTCTTTACTCGCTGAAGAAGTGCTGTAAAGACAGATACTTTGAATCGATGAACTTATGGACATGTAGTTTGTCTCTGTTTGTCACAACAAACTCACTGCACTCCCAATATGGGACATTATATCTCTGTTGGTTCAAGTCTTGAGAATGTTACTTGTCAAGTGAGTTTAATCTAACAAGTGTAGTGAATTTGCTTCAATACCCTAACTGACATACAACTGGTATATGATGAATATTCAATTTATTTTTACTATTACAATTTGACTTGAATTATTCAATTTCACTTGTGCAATCATTCATGAATATATTCATGATTCAGTGAAGTTGATTTCAAATACTTTTTGACATAAAATCTCAATCAAGTATCTATCGTGCCAGTAATCCATGTCAGTCAGAGCAAACTCACTGTGCTCTCAATATAAGACATAATACTTCTGTCGACTCAAGTCTTGAGAATGTTACTGGTCAAGTTTCATTTACTCTGACTAACATGAATTACTGGCACGATAGATACTTTTCTGAGAACTGATGTCAGAAAATATTTGAAAATAACTTCACTGAACCATAAATATATTGATGAATCATTGCACAAGTGAAATTGAATAATTTAAGTCAAATTTCAATAAGCAGGAATGAATTGAATATTTATCATATACCTGTTGCATGTCAGTTAGGGTACTGGACGAAATTCAGTACACTTGTGATTCAGTAGAGAATTCCTTTATCGGTGGCAAACCTTAGGCCTGTTTTATAGCGACATGTAATGTTCAAATAAATTACTTACAAAAACTTCTTGACATCAGACCTCATTTGAGTATCTATTGTCCCAATACCTCTTGCTAATCACAGTGGGGAAACTCTCGAAAAATAGCATTCTCAAGACTTCAGTCGATACAGATATTGTGTCATATATTGCAAGCGCAGTGAATTTGCTCTGACTCACATGAATCACTGGCACGATAGACACAACTGAAATGCAGTGTCAGGAATTGTTTGTAAATAATTTTATTGAACCATACATGTTCTTACAAATGAAGCATAAGGTTTTCAACTGATACAAGAATTGTCTCCTAAATTACAAGCACAGTGAATTCACTTCAATACTCTAACTGATATGCAACTAGTACATGATAAATATTCAATTCACTTCTGCTATTGCAAATTGACTTAAATTATTCAGTTTCACCTGTCTAATGATTTGTTATTACATTTATAGTTCAGTTAAGTCATTCTCAAATACTCTTTGACATGGAATCTAAATTCACTGATCTCTAGTATACACCGGATGCAACATGCAATAGGATTGCTTGTGCCCAATTGGACGATGAGCCGCCATGATTCAGTTGCTCAAAACAGATAATATGTATATGAGATATTGTGCATGTGTGAGTGCACAATATTACATATACATATTATCTGTTTTGAGCAACTGAATCATGGCGGCTCATCGTCCAATTGGGCACACGCTTGTAGCATTAGATTCCGCATCCAGTGTATAATAGAGATCAGGGTCTAAATTGGATATCTATTGTGCCAGCAATTCATGTCAGTCAGAGTAAACTCACTGCATTCCCAATACAGGATACAATATCTGTATCGGCTCAAGACTTTGGAATCTTACATGTCAAGTTAGCATAACTTACTCTGACTGACATGAATTGCTGGCACGATAGATACTCAATTTAGATTTCATGTCAAAAAGTGTTTGAAAATAACTTCACTGTACTATTAAGGAGATACCAGCGATCCCTGACGATGCAACCCTAGCCAAATCTTTTCTGACAAATTATGCGAAAATAAAGCCATAAAATCAAAATATCGTTCTATACAGACCATCTTTATTGATTGGAAAAGATCTGTATAGAGCGATATTTTGATTTTATTGTTTCATTATCGAATAATTTGTTAGAATAATTTTGGATGTGTCCTTTTCTAACCAATGGTTCTGGTTGCATCTTCAGGGGTCGCTGGTATCACCTTAATACAGTAATGAAGAACTAAACAGGAAAAACTGAATGATTTGAGTCAATTTGCAATAGCAGAAGTGAATTGAATATTCATCATGGACCAGTTGCATGTCAGTGAGGGTATCGACGCAAATCCGCTGTGCTTTGAATTTAGGAGACAATTCCTGTATTGATTGAAAACCTTATGCTCCACTTACAGGAACATGCATGGTTCAATCAGTTTATCTACAAATACTGCCTGACATTGTATCTCAGTTGTGTGTCTATCGTGCCAGTGATTCATGGTAGTCAGAGCAAACTCACTGTGCTTCCAATATATGATACAATATCTGTATCGACTGAAGTCTTGAGAATACTATTTGTCGAAGAAGTTTTCTTCCCTGTGATTAGCAAGAGGTATTGGGACAATAGATACTCAAATGAAGTTCGATTTCAAAAAGTTTTTGTAAATAATTTATCTGAACAGTACATGTCGCTATAAACCAGGCCCGAGGTTTTCAAGCGATAAAGGAATTCTCTACTGAATCAAAAGTATAGTGAATTTCCTCCAGCACCCTAAGTGATATGGACTGGTATATGATAAATATTCGATTCATTTCTGCTATTACAATTTGAGTTGTATTATTCAATTTCGCTTGAGCAATGATTTATCAATATATTTATGGTTCAGTGGAGTTATTTTCAAATACTTTCTGACATCAAATCTCAGTCAACTATCTATCGTGCAAGTAATTCATGTTAGTCAGAGTAAATTAAACTTGACCAGTAACATTCTCAAGACTTGAGTCGACAGAAGTATTATGTCTTATATTGAGAGCACAGTGAGTTTGCTCTGACTGACATGGATTACTGGCACGATAGATACTTGATTGAGATTTGATGTCAAAAAGTATTTGAAATCAACTTCACTGAATCATGAATATATTCATGAATGATTGCACAAGCGAAATTGAATAATTCAAGTCAAATTGTAATAGTAAAAATGAATTGAATATTCATCATATACCAGTTGTATGTCAGTTAGGGTATTGGACGAAATTCCTATACTTATGATTCAGTAGAGAATTCTTTTATCGGTTGGAGACCTCGGGACTGCTTTATAGGGACATGTATTGTTCAAATGGATTACTCGCAAAAACTTTATGGAATCAAACCTCATTTGAGAGTTATTGTCTCAATAACTCTGGCAAATCACAGTGAATAACACTCTCTCGACAAGCAGTATTCTCAAGACTTGAGTCGACACAGATATTGTGTCATATATTCGGAAGACAGTGAATTTGCTCCGATTACCATGAATTACTGGCACGATAGGCACACAACTGAGATACAATGCCAGGAAGTATTTGTACATAATTTGATTGAACAATACATGTTCCTTTCAATAAAACATAAGGTTTTCAACCAATACAGGAATTGTCTCCTAAAATACAAGCACAGTGAATTCACTTCAATACTCTAACTGATATGCAACTAGTACATGATAAATATTCAATTCACTTCTGCTATTGCAAATTGACTTAAATTATTCAGTTTCACCTGTCTAATGATTTGTTATTACATTTATAGTTCAGTTAAGTCATTCTCAAATACTCTTTGACATCAAACCTTAGTTGAGTATTTGTCGTGTCAGTAATTCATGTTAGTCAGAGCAAACTCACTGCGCCCCTAATATAGGACATAATATCTCTGTGGATTCAAGTCTTGTGAATGTCACTTGTCAAGTTAGTTCAATTTACTCTGACTAACATGAATAGATAGTTGACTGAGATTTGATGTCCAAAAGTTTAGTAATAAATAATTAGCAGCTGGAAACGAACAATTTCAGTCCATTTGTGATAGTAGCAATGAGATGAATATTCATCCCACATCAGTTGCACGTCAGTCAGGGTCATGAAAGAAATTCACTTCGTTTGTAATTTAGGCAAGGATTCTAATGACGGTTGAAAACCTCACGGCCAATATATAAGTACATTTATTGTGCAATAAAATTGGTACTGACACTCCATCTTCCTATGTTGCAGTACATTTACCCGGAACCGAAAAAAGGAAAAACCCGAAAGAAATTCGGTTCGGTCACGTACGCCGAAGTCACCGCCATCGCGTCTTCGGACGCCACTCATGCGCCTCCCGTCGCCAACGCTGCGTCTTCCGCCGTCAACGCTGCGCCATCCGTCGCCACCGCTGCGCCTCTCGTCGTCACCGCTGTGCCTTCCGTCCTTGCCGCTGCGCCTTCCGTCCTTACCGCTGCGCCATCCGCCGCCATGGCTGCGCCTCCCGTCGCCATCGCTGCGCCTTCCGTCGTCACCGCTGCGCCTTCCGTCGTCACCGCTGCGCCTTCCGTCGTCACCGCTGCGCCTTCCGTCGTCACCGCTGCGCCTTCCGTCGTCACCGCTGCGCCTTCCGTCGTCACCGTTGCGCCTCCCGTCGTCAACACTACGCCTTCCGTCGTCACCGCTGCGCCTTCCGTCGTCACCGCTGCGCCTTCCGTCGTCACCGTTGCGCCTCCCGTCGCCAACACTACGCCTCCCGTTGCAACCGCTGCGTCTTCCGTCGACACCGCTGTGCCTTCAGTTGCCATTGCCGAGCCTTCGATTGCGCTACCTGCTGCTGGGTCCTCGGGATCCGTAGCGGTTAATGGCCATCGCGGCAAGAAACCGCGGAGAAAAAAGCTCCCGTTGAAGAAGGTGAGTAATCCACATCAATAATGATTTCTTCCAAAATTGATCATATCATTGGGCAATTATTTTTGATTGAACTATGACATCTTTATTACAGATCATTCAGGAAACTGTAGCGTTCGTCATGCAAAATTTTGAGGCTCTGCAACGATCGCAACAACAGCCGCAGCAACAGCCACAACAACAGCTGCAACAACAACCGCAACAACAGCTGCAACAACAACCGCAACAACAACCGCCTCAACAGCCGCAGCAACAACTGCTTCAACAGCTGCAACAGCAACTGCTTCAACAGGCGCAACAACAATTGCTGCAACAGCCGCAACAACAACCAATGCAACAGCCGCAACCACAACCAATGCAACAGCCGCAACCACAACCAATGCAACAGCCGCAACACGAACCACTTCAACTGCTGCAACAACACCTCCTCCAACAGGCGCAACAACAGCTGCTGCAACAGCCGCAACAATTTCCGTCGCTGAACCAACATAATTTGCAACAGGAGTTGCAAATGCGCAACCTATTGCCACAGAGATTCCAGGGTCCAGTTTCCCAGCGTCGCGGACGCGGGTGGAGCAGACGAGACGGGACAGTAAGATGTAGCCATCATTTCAATCGGGGAAACCGAACTCCAATCTTCAATCCTGAGTTGAGTAACAACTTGTTGTATGCTTACTTCACGCAGTAGGGGACTGAAGGAGGAGTTAGTGCAATTTTGCGGACTCCCTGGAATTTTTTTTTTTCGCCACATTTTCCATTCCTTCATTTAATTTCATGAAAAATAATTTACTACATTTTCAATCATAATTATTGGCAGAATTTTACCATAATTTTTATTGGAAGATTACATTGGATCATTTACATATTTATGTGATTTTATGCAGATTTTTTTTACAGTGAAGGCCATTTTATAATGAAAATTCATCTGGCTTCCCTCAATTTTCGTAACATTTATTTTGTACGTTTCACTAAAACATGCGACTTATGATTCTTGAGTAGTAATCTGTCACATGAGATGTTTTTCCGTTTCAGAAGAAAATTTGATAACTAATTTGTTTTCAACGTTGAAAGTGAAATATTCTATTTTTTTTCTTACGATTATGAAAATAATTACAAAATTATAATCCAATATAATCAAAAAAGTATAAGTTCCAGCGAATAGAAAAATTAGTGAGTTTTCTATGTTTATAGTAAATTATTGTGATCGGTAAATCGGTTTGTTTTTTTTTTGTTCTAATATCATTATCACGATCCCAATATATGACTGGAGGTTGAAAAATCATCAATTTTTCTATCTGCTAGAACTTATACATTTGTAATTATATTAGATTATAATTTAATAATTATTTTTACCATCGCAAGAAAAAACCAAACCGATTCAACGATTACAATATTTCATTATGAACGTGTTGACAAAAAAAAGTAACTAGTCATTAATCTGTGATTAAAAAAGTAAAAATATCTCGCATCACAGATACTAATAATACTCGAAAGGTGAATAAGTCGCATCTTATAGTAATACGTGCAGAATAAATGTTACGGAAAATTGAGGAAAGCACGATGAATTTCCATTATAAAATCTCCACACTGTAAAAAAATTGGCGTAGAATCACAAATATGTAATTGAAACGATGTAATTTTCAAATGAAGATTACGGTAAAATTCCACGAATAATATAAGATTATTACAATTTTTGTAAAATCCACAATAAATCAGCAACTTTACAAAAAATTGTGAAATCCCATCGAGAATCATTAGCAAAAATATATCCAATGATTTTTCATAAGATTTTATAATGTTTCGGAATTCTACTATGTTTAATGACGGAATTTTACAACAATTGTAAGTATCTTATAATTATTGGCGAAATGTCAACATAATTTTCATTGGAAAATTATATTGTTCCATTTATATATTTGCGTGATTCTGCACAGATGTTTTTACAGTGTAGGGCAGTTTATGATGGAAATTCATCTTGTTTTCCTCAATTTTAATATTTATTCTGTACGCTTCACTGCAACATGTGACTTATTCTTCTTTCGAGTATGTATTAAAATCTGTGCAAGATATGTTTCCTTTTTTGAACGAAGTTTAATGACCAGTTGATTATTTTTAAACGTTTATAATGAAATATTGTTATCGTTAAATCGGCTTTTTTTTCTTACGGTTGTAAAAATAGTTATAGAATTTTAATTTAATATAATTACATAAGTATTGGTTGCACCGAATAGAAAAATTTGTGGTTCTTCAACGTTATAGGTAAATTGTTGTGATCACTAAATCGATTCGTTCGGTTTTCTCTTCCTAATATAATTATTACGATCACTATATGTTACTATAAAGGTTGAGAAACCACCAATTCTTCTATTCGGTGCCGCCTACATTTTTTTTCAGAGAAGTGATATGTAATGTGTGCGCATCACACAATAAATCAGTATTATCGGCGCATACGGCGCTTTGTATATGTTCTAATATGTTTTTTTTTAACATTTGATTTTTGTAATTACAATTGTCTCCTGGACAAATATACGAGACATTCACGTACAAAAGTTTTTTATTATGACAACCTCTGTATTACAAAGGTCAGCGAATCATCACATGACTTACACCCTTTTACTCTCCCCTCCTCCTTTTGCATACACATTGTATACTTGAGAGGATACGAGCGTTACCATCAGAGCACATTGGTGAGAAAAGGACACGCATATAAGATAGAAAGAGAGGTCCGGAAAAACGCTCGTTTCATCTTGAATCAATTCAAAGGGGGAAAAATTTTGTTTGGAATCGATATTTTTAGGGATTTTTTGAAAGCGTGCCTTCGTTGTATTGTAATAATCCGAATATCATGCAACTTCGCTCAGATGTGACTAGCGAATAGATGAATGTTCCATATGAATTTAAATCGACTCGCAGGATCAGACATTGCCTGGATCGATGTGGCAATATTTTTGTTTTTTTCGTGGCTCAATTTTGCAAACTCGTATATCTCATCTTCTAATCATCTGATCCTAATGAAACTCATACTAGATTTTAGGAATGGGCTTATAACGGTCCTGTATGAGTTTCAGCAGAATTGGGTAAGGAGCGATGAAAAGTTTGTTTCTTCGGAATCGAAGGTTTCAGTAATTTTCTGAGGGTCTTGGTTTGTTACGTTCTGATCATGCACATGTCATGTAATTTCGCTCAAATGTGACCATCGAAGAGACGAAAGTCTCATATTGAGAGTCATGAAGGTCCCATATGAGTTTTAGCTGCATTGGGTGAGAGTTGAGCTGTGGGTAAAAAATGATTCCTCTTGAGTTTTGCTTGAACGCAAACGATGAAGCTATGTGACAATGAACAGAATTTTTTTATATTGCTCTTTGCTTACTTGTAGATGATACAGAGAACAAGAGCATATAACATTTGAGAGGGATCACGATGGTGATACTTTGTTTGTTTATTTAACAATTATCTCGGGTAAATGAAGAATTCAAAGTGGCGGGTGCTAATACACAGACGTCATATTTTTGTAAATTTTTCATATTGCACTTTATTTATTGCTGATAGTAAGTGGAACGAAAATATATAACACTCGATGGGGATCGCGATTGTTTTAATTTGTGCATTTAACAATTGAGGGTCCCCATGCAATAAGCACTTAGACGCTCGAATTTCAAAAAACTAAAAATACTGGGTGATGGGGTATGAAAAATCAATCCGAGTCTTCCTTCAAGTTTTTTTTATATGCTCAACAGTTTTCGAGAAAAAAAACTACCTAGCGAAAAAGGAGGTAAAGACCTACCTCGAGAAAAAATTTCTCATCTTGTTAGGAATAAGTTCTATACAAAAACATTTCTCTAATCTCTTAATTGTTAATTTGAATATAATTATTATATTAATTAAGACATGATTATTTCAATAAAACATGTAATGATGTGGACAAAATTTATTTACTTCCGGATAAGAATCTTTTTTCATCCGAAAAATGTTCCCGTCAAACCGATGTTTCGAAATTAATTTAACCCAATTGATAATCAAAACAAATGAATTGTTGATAAGAAAAAATTGATGATGAATCTTGTAGGAGTGGTATGATATTCAGATTCTTCGTCCTAAAAAACATAACCTTATTTTTAGATATAAATTTTTTAGAATTATTTTTACATTCATTTGAATATCATAGTTATATTCAAATGAATAATTCAAAAATTAAAGAAACGTTTTGTGCAGAACTTATTCCCAACAAGATAAGAAACTTTTTTTGTTTGGACAATGTATCTCTAAATCCAATAGTTTGCCCTGTTGAAAAGGTCTCATAAATTCTCATATATAAATCTTATTAGTTTATATAAGATTCTAATGAGTTTTTATCAGTTTATATGCGGTTTCTGTCCTAGAACTTATGGGATTTTATGATTTCATATGAGTTTTATAAAAACCTTATAAGATTTAATCAGAGTTATTGGCAAAATCTCATAAATCCTAATAAAAATCAAGTTTATGTACTAGATTTCATGCGGTTTCTGTCCTAGAAATAACTACGTTGCGTGCGACATAACTGTGTGTGTACTTACCTCAGCTTATGTTTCTATCCTCCTAATGTCTTATGGTGCGTGAATATAGTACTGCAATGATGCACTATCTTCATCGATTGTACTAAAGACCAATGTTGTGTTTTCCAATCATTATGAATATTTCAAATTGATCGTTTGAGTCCGATGGAATTGATACACTACCGGTCAAAAGTTAGGCATAACTTCGTGCCAAACAGAGATGACTGCAAAGTTGAATATCTCAGCGCTGAATTGTTGTAGAGAAGCGAATGAAAAAGCGATTTGAAGGGCAAAGTCTGCTTTTTGAATGTCGTTTAATCTTTGCGATATGTCATGATTCTACAACAACGTACATCAAATTCAATATGAGTATTTTTGCCGTTATTTTTTCAGGTTTTCAAACAGATGCACCTCGAAAGCAAAGTATAACACGAAAATACGAAAATGAATATCTTGTACAGAATTCTGGTAGAGAAAAAAAATCTTTAAATACAATCAAAAACTTCTGGAAGTATTTTTTCCGTATAATACATCTCAAAATTAAACTTTTGCTTCCTCGTTAGAGGGAAGCTTTGTTTTCTTCCTGGAAACTTTTCGTCCTGTAAATAGTTTCAAAATTACAAGTAAAAAAAACTGTGCCAATTGGCACATGGCTCCCTCGAACGTGCTATATTTCATTGCAATCGGATAACAGGAAGCGAAGACATGCCCGATCGTGAAATCAAAATTTTCGATAACATGTTTCCTTTCCTTATCCCGTTTTTTCCTGTGAGGATGAGGTTAAAATTGATATGGGACCACTGTCGACACCGCATAAAACTGTGGTAAAAATTTCATAACGAACGGATAATAGAAACGAAGGATACCCGCATGATAACGGTATTTTCGAGGTTTTCAAATTCTGTTTCAAAGCTTAATGCTTACTATTTCCTTCCCTTGCGTCCGATTTGCTTGAAATTTATACCGCGTAACTAACACCTCGTGAATTGAATATGTTCGAAATTCCATGGCATTCGGATGATACGGACATAGGGAAGGCATGCTTTCAAAATATTGTCAAATAACGCGGATCGCAAAAAAAGATTTCCCACAGTTTTCAACCGTATCATAACTAGAACGTTGTATAAGTTTCATCGCAATCGGATAGTAGGAAGCGAAGATATGCGCGTTCTCAAAATCACGATTTTTGATAACATTTTTCCTCTCCCCTCCCGTTCTTCTGTAAGAATCTGGTTGAAACTTATATGGGACCACTACCAACACTACACACAACCGTGGTAAAAATTTCATGACGATCGAATAATAGGAACGGAAAATATCCCCGTTCGCAAAATGCGCACATACAGACAGACAGACACGGAACCAAAATTGTTCCCCGAGCTCTGAGAAACATTTTAGTGTAAGAGATTTTCGTTTTGGAGGCAAAAAAATTTTCGGTCCCCGAAAACGATCACAAAGCTTCCCTCTAACGAGGAAGCAATAACGACAAAAATATTGATATTGAATTTGATGCAGGTTGTTGTAGAATCATGACATACCACAAAGATCAATGGACATGAAAGAAGCAGACTCTGCCCTTCAAATCGCTCTTTTATTCGCTTCTGTACAACAATTCGTCGCTGAGATATTCAAGTTTGAACCCATTTCTGTTTGGCACGAAGTGATGCCAAACTTTTGACCGGTAATGTATATTACGAAATGGAATTTTGGATAAGTCAAAAATCGTAGCAACCCATGTGAAAAAATTACACTAGCTAGGTCTAAACTAGACATAAATTGTGTATGGAAATGGGCATACAAAAACAATCTATGATATTTGAGAAGAGAATCAATAGATGAGTTATTTTGACATGTATAATTTTCTATGCCCATTTCCATACACAATTTATGTCTAGTTTAGACCTAGCAATGCCTAATTTTTTCACATGGGAATGTTAAAGATGCCTCGAAAGTTTTATTTGGATCTCTGTAAAGAGAGAGAGAAACCACTTGAGAATATCGCTCCTCCGACTGGAGTGGCTCGATCGAAGGACCTGCAGGAAACTCGCTCGCGCTTTTATGTTTCTCAGGGAAATGAAAATCCCCAAATTGCATGTTCAACTTGAGGTAAATATGCAGAAGTTTTACTTGTGAGGAAACAAAGGATTTTGTAGGTGTTTTTTTTAGAGGAATGTGTTGCAGTTGATCAAAGGATAATATTTGAATGAGGGAATGGACTCTCAACACCTTCACCCCACCCCACCCGCAGAAATTAAGAAAAACGTGATACATGTATACAGTGATGACTTGAAATTTTATATCAGACTTCATCATTGATTCCCGAAGAAAACTCCCATCAAGTTATTGATGTTCAACAGCGAACAAATTTTGCTAAGAACATGTGCTTTGCAGTTAAAATGCAAAAAAGTATTGATGGAATTTTCGATTTGAAAAAACTCAAAGCAAAAAAGTTTTTCGTCAATGTTCGAAGAAGTCTTCCTGAAATTTTTAGATCAATTGAGTAAAAAATGTGGAGGATATTGAACATTATTTAAGATGAGGCGTCTCTTTTACCGTCAAGGCAATGCTGCACTGAGAGACAAAAAGCGTAAAAATTACAATCTTTATTGACAAAATGAAGACATGGCGGACAATAGACGACACTCGCTCAATATAAGTTCAATAGATTACCATTGAAATAAATAATATCACTATTTTAGAGGACACGAGCGTTTACCATCCGAGTCCGTTCGTTAGAAAAGAGCACTTCTATACGATAGAAAGAGAGATCCGAGGCAGACGCTCGTATCTTAAACAGTAATTTATTGAACTAATGTTGAGCAATTATCCTCTATTGTCCACGATGTCTTCACTTTGTCAATGAGAATTGTAATTTTTACGCTTATTTTCTCTCAGTATATTCGTATACGCGGTACATGACAGTATGCTTGATGGTTCATAAACGAGTCGCGTCAGCGTAGCAAATTTTCAATATCTTCCTCATTTTTATTCGATTGATCTGAAAATTCCAGGGACACTTCTTTGATCATGGAAGGACAACTTTGTCGCTTTGAATTTTTCCAAATCGTAAAAAAATCTCACTTTTTAATGTTTATATGACAAACTATTTTGTCACACAAAACAGTTTTTAAGACAAAAAACTGTGTGTTTTGAAAAGTTTTAAAAAGCTACATTTTTTATTTTTGCTTCGAAGAATTTTTTTTCTCGTTATATTGAGCGACTGGATCAGATTCTTAGACGGGTTCACTCGCTCAGGCTGTAATTGTATCCTCAGCCCGCTCAAATTTGCTGAAAAGCATCTTTAAAAGATTTCGAACTTTTTTACGAGAAGTGTTCTTGTACTCAAATTTTCCTTTATATTTTTTGCGCAGGAGCTTGCCAAACGTGATTCCCGGTTCCCCTTGATTTGGAATATAATAACATCATATAAGTCATTGTTATCTTCTTATTTGCAAGATTCATCACATTATAAAGAATACATACTTGCGTACATACATATATACACACATACACACACACGTATGTACACACATACTACATTGCATACGTATATGCTCAATACATGAAATTTGCTAAATTATTGTGATGTGACAAATCATCACAAAGGAGGTCGCGGGATGGCACCGCGCACGATCCCTATCGATCGTAATCGTAAACGCGCATAACGAATTAGTTCACTCGTAAGAACATAGCTGTCGCTCGCTTACACGAGAATCGGGAATACATCTCCTCTCCCTTGCTATTCCTGTCCTCCTCTAATCCTTGTCCTTCTTCTATTTGTTGAGGTTTCCCGTCCCCCAAGGAGGCAGCGCCACCTATACCACGGATGCTGGGTAGGATTGGTTCAACGTCAGGAGGAGATATCAACGCCATCTCGGCCGTTCCAAAGTCGACAACCCCCAGGAGAATGGAAATCCTTCGCGGACAACACCATCTCTCTCCAACCCTGGACTAGAGAGAGAGAGAGAGAGAGAGTGAGATGAATCGTCTCCGAGGACGCCACCCCGTTCCTGGATCGGCGGAACAACGGCAGAAACCAACCCGACCACGCTGTACCCCTTCTCTCCGGCCCCACCGAAGAAGAGAAAAGGACATGACCACCCGCATTCAGACGATCTCCAAAATGCACATGCACACACTCACCCAACGAATAGTAAGAAGCCACTACCACCCGAGCGCACAAGTCGAGCCCGAGAGTGCGCTCCAACGGAAAGTCACCGACGGGGTTTCGTATATGATTTTGTGAACTCACCCGTCGGTGAAGAAGAAGGAAGTGGCCATGTTGCCTGTCACTTCTTATGTAACCGAGCCACGGCAAAGTTCTGAGAGAGACTCTTTGTCGAATTTTGGATATACGGTGAGTGTGCTGGGCCATCGGGGTCCGAAATCCCGTTAAAATTCTCTTCTTCGGATTTGTCGAAGAGGTTTGTCAGTGTGGAGTGCCCGTGCGGTGTTTTGGTGAAAAGTTTTGGTAAAACGGTGTCGCTCACGTGGCCTCCTCCACGTGCCCTTTCCTTTGATTTCTTTTTTCCCTCTTTGTTCTCGTATAGAATCACCCCCTTCGCCCGTGTTTGCCCTCCCCCGGTCAAATTGTATGGTCGCGGTCTCCCTATATTCCCCTTTGTCTTAATTCATGTAAACGGCATAGTCCGTAAGTACACGTTCCCTCGTGGTCGCGCCCTCCACATTACTTTCGAAATCCCTGTGTTCTCCCACAATCCATTCATCGAACGAACGAGTTGTTTGTATTTTCTTTTCTTTGCGCGACGAAGTCGCACCCTTGTAAAATTCGGAATTTGTAAAAATATACGTGCCCTGGCACACCATTAACTATACGTAGAGTTTTTTACTCAGTGTATGAATTCAAATCGACCCACCCCCTCTCCCTGAGCTTTTTCCTTTTCCTTTGACCCCTCAAAATTGTCGTGAGCAAGTTACTTGTTCTCTTTCAATATCTTGCAGGTCCTGCTGTTGCAAATAAATATCCACGACAGGAGTCGTGGAGGCGCTCATTGGATCCTGCGCCTTTGTGAGTGGAATAAAAAAGTGTCCATCACATTATAAACAATACATGCTTCAATTTGCAACTCGTTGAATCCACGAATAACAAAGTGATTGCGATTTACGTTTTGGAGAAGATTGGTTTTCGATTGAAATTTATTTTTAATTAGTAATTTTCACGTTGCAAAATATTTTTTTTTTAAGACCAATTTTATGAGAGAAAACATCCAGCTGCATATGCCATTGTTTTTTATTTATCGTTTGCGGAAATTTGTTGTATCAGTTACTTCTTTTGTACTTACTATACTTCGACTCAAAAAACGAACATCCACGTTGAGACATTAATTTCCATTATTCATCCAAATGATTTTGAATCGTCGATAAATTGAAGAAATAACTGAAATTCACTGTACCCCGTACTGGAGTGAACAAAAAATTGTTCATGTGAGAAAGTTCTCCCTCAAATAAATGGTTTAACCACCAAACCGATCTCGAAAATTGAGGCCGCGGATGTAATAACAGCCTGAGCGCGTGAACGCATCTTGAAACCTGATTCAGTCAAACAGTAAAACAAGAAAGAGACACGTCCAAATGAAAAATAAAAGGTATAGCCTTCTGAAACTAATGTAAATAGATATTTTTTGCCTGAAACATTGTTTTTTACACTGAAAGAAAAAAAGCGTAAAAATTACAATCTTTATAAAAAGAGTGAAGACATTGCGGACAATAGAAGATAATCGCTCAACATTAGTTAAAAAAATTACTATTCAAATAGTAATTCTTTAAACTAGTGTTGAGCGATTATGTTCTATTGTCCGCAACGTCTTCACTCTGTTTATAAAAGTTGTAATTTTCACGCTTTTTTTCGCTCAGTGTACGATCAATAGTGTGTGGTATAAAAATTAGGAAGTTGGAATTTTTATTTGTTCAAAATCTATTCAATTCAAATCACATTTTTTTTGCGATTACTCTGCAAAAATTCATCAGAATGACTTGGAATTTGGTATGCGGCTGTATCATTGATTCCCGAAGACAACCACTGACTTAAATTTGTGAAAATATTTCATGATTCTGTGAACATTCAATAATCAACGAATGCTGTTGAAAACACGCGCTTTCGACTTCTAACGGAAAAGAGTATCGAGGGAATTTTCGATTTGAAAAAACTCGAAGCGACAAATTTGTTTGTCAATATTCGAAGAAGTTTTCCTGAAATTTTCAGATAAATTGAGTGAAAAATGTAAAAGATATTGAATATTTGCTACGCTGATGCGACTTGTTTACAAACCATCAAGCGTAGTGTCGTGTATCGCATATACGAATAACATTGCTGTGACGGTAAACGAGACGCATCAACGTAAATAATGTTCAATATCTCCCACATTTTTTACTCAATTCATCTGATGATTTTAGGAAAACTTGTTCGAATATTGCCGAACAACTTTGTCGCTTTGAGTTTTTCCCAATCGAAAATTCTCTCGATAACTTTTTCCGTGGAAACTCCCAAGTGCGTGTTCTCAGCAGTATTTGTTAATTATTAAATATTTATCGAATGATGGAATATTTTGACAAATTTAACTTACTACATATCTTCTGGAATCAATGATGAAACGGTATATCCAAGTCATTCCGATGCTTTCTCGCTCAGTGATCGCAAAATATAATTTGAATGAAATTGATTTTCAGGACATGAAATTTTTCACTTCTTAATTTTCATGCCACAAACTATTGATTCTGGAAAAACAAATGTTCAGATAAAAAACGTGTACTGTGATGAGTTCTAAATGCGTAAATTTTTCATTTCTCATTTCGAAAAATTTTTCTTCTCCTTCTATTGGTCGACTAGATCAGGTTCCGAAACTCATTCACGCGCTCAGACTGTTATTACATCCGCAGTCTCAATTACATTATTTACAATAAAGATTTTGCAAAAATTTGGTAAATAATTTTTGAATTCTCCGACCTAAAAAACATAAACCACCGCTGAGTAATAGCGCGAATATAATTTTGCACAATTTATATATTCAGCCGTTTGCTTGGAATCTACACATAAATAACGTGTTCGATGAACTTTTGCCTGCGCACTCGTTTATTCACACAACAGACATAGGATAACGTACGTCTCTGTTCAATCAGCCTGAGTCGATATCGATTTTCATCGTATACAAGTGAGTAAACAGGAGGCACCTTGTACACTCGGTAGTGCCATCTGTAGACGACGCTGGTCTGGGGGTGACTTTACCACTCTTCTTGATCGACATGATTCGATTGAGTACAGATCGCGGTCGAACTCTCACCACAGTAGCGACATCTGTTGTTACCGTGATCATCGATGTATTATCGATTACCGACAGGCTATGGTAAACAGATTATCAAGAACGATGCGCATATAAATCGATTCGGAATTTATAATAAAACCATGATATCTTCATTATTTAATGAATTTATGAATATAAACACATAAATTATGCAAATATACGATGATTTGAAATTTTATTTTCATGAAATAATTCATCGTTTATTTAGCATAGACTTGAACCACGGGCTGATGTGTGTTCGAAACAAACGCTGGTATCCTCTTAAGAGGATACCAGCTTTACCATCAGAGCACATTGGTTAGAAGAGGACTAACCTATACGATAGAAAGAAAGGTCCGAGACAAACGCTGGTATCCACTTAAGAGGATACAACGAACGAACAAGTGTCTCCCTTTAGCACTGGGCTTCGACAGCGTCGGATTGTTCTAGATGAACAATGGTTGTTCGTATAAGAAACATAGAACGTAGCAGACAACCGTGAGCATGAATCAAATGAAAAATATGATCAGGATCTTCCATACAATTCCTACTTCAGTTGATATCGATGGGCATTCGGGAGTTACCAACACTTACCAACTGAGCTCGTTGGTGAGAAACAGATACGCTTTCACGATAGAAAGACAGGTTCGATAACCTCGCTGGTATCCCCTTAAACGGCATACAAAAGCAACATTGAATGACAAAACAAAATTAAAATTTGGATTCCTGTCAGTCCATCAGTACCAATTCCAGAGTATAAAAAATATGGACAGGAACACTTTGAGTGAATTCTTTGGATATACTTGATTCTGAATGCTGAGTTACACGAGAGATAACTCTGGAGCAACAGGAAAAACACCTTCTTAAAAAAAATATAATTCCTAAGAAAAAAATTTTAGCTACTCGGCACTTGGCCAGAATATAGTCCAAACTGTCTACTTTGAGGAGAAAAACTTTTGTAGAAAAAAAGAAACTATTTTTGAGATATTGAATTTTGAGAAATTTTTGACTTTTGTTTATCTTTGAAACAATAATTAATGACTATGAATAATCCTTTTTGATTACGTTTGTTCAAAATTTGGGACTTTCACAATGATTTAAAAAAAATCCATCAAAATTGATTGATTCTTGACCAAGTTTTGGAAAGTTTGAAAAAAAAGTTAATTTTATTAAAGGGAGAAATCAATTTTTACTCCCAAAACAAAAATCCCGATAAATCACGAACAAATTGTTTTTGCCAAAAGAAAAAATACGGGTCTCATTGAATCAACCAAAAAACAATACATCTAAGTTGAATTGAATAATAAAATCTAACCAGAATGGACCGGTTCATTTAAAATGGAAATGGACAGTATATTCCGATACTACAAACAAGAATACTACGATACAAGCAAACTTTTTCCGCAATAGAATGAAACGTCTGCTGTTACCAGATTCAGTAAAAGCTTCCTATTTTGAAACATGAAATTTCATCGCTGAATATCTCCCAATTCCATGTAGATTGTGGATTCAAGCTTCAACGAAACATGTACGCCGATTTCAGAGGATTTTTCAAAAACGCAAACAAAAATTTCTTCGAAAAATTTCCATGATATTAAATTTCAAAACACAGTATCTCCATATTTCATGCGGCTTATGGATTCAAGCTTTTAACTACGTGTACAAGATATCTAATGAAACATGTATGCTAATTTTGAAGGGTTCTTGACGAAATCGGAAAACCGCTGTTGCCAGGTTAGAGACCCGTACACGCTTCCGATAGATCATTCTGTTTAACACAATTCTCACATTTGTTGATTCCCTTAGATCGATCCCTAATCTGGCAACTCTGCGGAAAACTCCGGAAAACTACCTTAAACATCTAGATAAATGTATTCAGACCTGTCCCACCAATGCATTAAAATATCGACAAACATTTGTCATCCACATTTCGTACCTATTCCCTTTTTAAGTTCTTCTTCTTTGCGGTCCTGCCTTTTTATGTCGGATATTTTGTGAGAGATATACGATGGTACCTTGAAATATTCTTCTTCCGCCTGTAATTGTGACATTTTTTTCACTTTCAAACACCACCAAAGTGTGAATTCTGTAACAAGCAAGTGATGAAAGGCAACAATAATAAAAGTACATACACCACCTAAGCAGATGGAAAATCTTACATTGATTATAAGCTACCCTTAGTAACACACAACCTTCATCAAACGTTCTGAGAAAGTTTGCAGGAAGTTTAAATATTATAGGAACATTCGTAGAATATTTCACGTACGTTAGTGTTACTCAAGTGCCATCAGGAGCGAGTGAGTACTTTCTAAATTCCTTGGAGTGAGAACTTCACTCTTGAAGAGTGAATATACTGCCAGTTCAACAAGAGTGAGATTCGACACCTAAAGAGTGAGTTTTCATTCCATAAGAATGAATGTTCACTTCCTAGGAGTGAGAATTTCACTCGTATAAAAGGGTGAAATTTCACTCTTTTAACCGAGTTAAAATTCCACTCTGACAGAGCGAAAATTCACTCTTATAGATTGAAAACTCACTCTTGTTGGACTGGCAGTATTTTAACTCTGCAAGAGTGAAGTTCTCACTCCAAGGAATTTGAAGAGTACTGAGTAGTGTTGCTGTTAACCACGAGACGAGCCATAATGAATTTTAGATACCACATTGTCTGAGTTGGGAATACATATACTCTCACACAGCAAACTCCTCTTTAGTGAAAAAAATTGGTTCAAAATTCTGTTTAATATAGCCGTAACTGAATTCAAAAGTTTAAATGGACACACACCTCTACTGAAACGAGTTTTAAATCAATCTATAATCAAGCCGATTCCGAACTGAGTGGCTGTTGTTGGATGGATAAATAAATTGAAAACCAGAATCGACGGAACTTTGAGTTAACATGAATTCTTCTTACAGTCAACTAATTCCAGCTGGAGTCCAAAGTTTGATATAGCTTGTTTTGCGGCTCACGGCAACACTAAGAATAAACACGCACTACTTGATATATGCGAATGTACCGCAAAAGTATGTATATATTCTCAGTAATTGAAGGGCCGGATCAAATAACCGGTTCTGCGCGTGTCCTCTCGTCTAGTGCACCTGAAAGTAGGCAATTACCGCTGATCGTGTTTTAGGACTTTCATATTAAAAATGAATAACAAATTCGCGATACTAAAACACTTACAGTAGGAAAGTGGTTATAGGAAAGTATTCAAAAACACTCTGACAAATTTTGAGACAATTCTGTATCGTAAGTTATAAATGATTGCAGATTGAACAGGAAAAATGCGTAATGCATCGATTGAGATGTTGGAATAACGGTATTGCCAACATCTCAATCGATGCATAACGCGCTTTTCCTGTTCAACCTGCAATAATTTCCAACTTACAATACAGAATTGTCTCAAAATTTGTCAGTGTTGTAGAATACATATCCAACAACTTCTTGACTGGAAGTTTGTTTAGTATCCCGAATTTCTTATCAATTTTCAATGTGAAAGTCCTAAAACGCGATCAGTGATGATTGCATACCTTTAGGTGCACTAGACGAGAGCACACGCGCACAATCGATTATTCGACCCGGCCCTTCAATTGTATGTATGCACACATACAACTAGTAATTTCCCGAAAGGTGTTTCTCAATTTCTCTGAGAATTCTTAGGATTTATTCTACTGCAAAAATCCAGATGAGAATCTAGAGGTACCTATCTGAAATTTCTGAAGGAAGCTTGAAAATTCAGCTGAAATTCATGGGAATCCATGATGAAAATTTCCCATCTGGGAAACCAAGTATG
Organism: Gonatopus flavifemur; assembly: GCA_018340375.1. Classification (NCBI taxonomy): domain Eukaryota; kingdom Metazoa; phylum Arthropoda; class Insecta; order Hymenoptera; family Dryinidae; genus Gonatopus; species Gonatopus flavifemur. The sequence continues at coordinate 3,852 of JAFFJZ010000120.1, read as the reverse complement.
AATTCACGTATAAAATCATGAAATTTAAGCGGATCTATAAGAAATCATCCGAACTTCTTACAGGAAAACATGAGAATCCATCTGGATTGCTATATTGGATTTATGAAGCTGAAACTAGCTGACCACTTCTAGCGGACCAGTAACAAACTTTTGGCCATTTTTGGTTGGGACTGTAAAACCAAAAGTTTGCAACTGGTCTGCTAGAAATCGGTCTGCTAGTTCCAGCTTCATATTGGATTTTCACATGAATTTCTCCAAGCAGGGTATAATTTGATTTTTATTTTCTTCAGTTTTCCCGTTTCCCGGTTTGTCTGCACTTTTTGAGATCCTATCCACAGAAAGTCTTGTTTCGAAAGCCATACAGTTTCACGCGAATTGCGGCAACTTTTGGACTTGATTCTGTGGGACTTTATAAGGCTTTTGGCCAAAATCTGTATAAAACTGTATGCTTTTCGAAGCAGGGGGAACTACACTTCACAGGTAAATGCACACAAGGCACAGTAATCTTTACCTTTTATGGCCAATATTTTTTTTGGATCCAGCGCATTATCCACTTTTGCTATGTCTTCTTTTTTGTTCTTTCGTGACTTCTTGTCACGATTTGACACATTTCCAGTGACTGTCTTCTCACGAAGTGTTTTCGAGCCAAAGACGGCGACTGCTATTTCTTTCACGAATAATCCTACCTTCGTGCCTGTTTTAGTACTTCCTGTTGCTCTGTTACTTATAGTATCGTATTTGATTTTAGGAATATAGATTCCACGACTTAGGTGAACCTGAAAAATGACAAATTAATTTTATGGTATACTTCAAGTAGCATAAGAATATACTATGTATATTCTACGAATATTCGGAATATGTTCTACATAATTTCCAAACAAACTATGTGCTATGTGAATTCTTCAAGGGGTTACATGGGTTCCACAGGCAAAAAACCAATGCTCTTCTTCTCGATTTTTTTACACATAACAAATGCAAGTTATGAATTGAATTTTTGAGTACATATATACAGTAACCTTCAAACTATATTTGCCAAATTTGAACAATAAAATTCTGAGAATTGAGCCAGTTATAACCATTTTTTGGAAACATTTCGGAACAGAACGGTTGTCAAGATTTCTCGAGAACTACTCAACCGATCTTGATGAAATTTCATACAGCCTTCGAGATACAATTTACAAGGACTTGGACGAAGAATTTCTTTTTTTTTTTTTTCAATTGCAACTACTTTTTCCTCTTAGAAATGTAGTGCAAATTCCACTGAAACTTTCATTTTTTTGTAAAGACATCTGCCAAAAATCCAATTTTCACTTGTTCTTTTTCCCCTTCGTCCAAGTTCTAGTTTATGGTCTTAACTAAAACATGGATTTTTTTTTATTTCGGTTGATCCTGTAATGAGTTCTGCTGTCAACGCGGACATACCTTTTTTCCGAGGGGTCATCGGAAATGACGTCGCAATGGCGGAGTTTCAAATATTTTTCTACGAAAATTTCTCAATTCTCTTCCGTGTATGAGAACTTCCGAAATAGCTGACCATGGTTGCTTTATCAGCTACTTCAGAACCTTCCTATTTGTTACTCGTATCTCATTTGTAAATTGTAAGAACGTTTCTGTATGTATTCTGTATGCATACGTTTCAATCTCAATAAGCATAACATCTAAAAATTGTCTAAAAATGTTACATAGAACATCTTTTATATCTGTATTAGACGCCTCTTAGAATATTGTTTACAATATATGTAATAGATGTCTGAAAGATGCATGACACAACATTTTGAGACAAGTTTCAGATGTTACGTTTATTGGAAAACTTATTGCGACGTGAAATGCGCACGGTGTGCTTGCGTGAGAGTGAATGTTACGTACCATATTATTTTCAATTCTGCCTATGCCTTGAGGACACTCCTTGCCTCCCAGATGTGCAACCTCTGTTAGTTCTCTTTTCAAATCTTTAAGAGACTCTAAAAAATGAACATTTGAAATTATGGATGTGATATCCGTAGTAACAATTGCCATCAGAAACCTGGAGATGTAGTGGACATGCATACAGAGATTAATGGACACTTTGGGTGTGCAAATAACAATTTCATCCATTTTAATCGAGTCTAATTTCAATCTTAGGTCAAGCTATGTTACCGAAAATTATATAAACCAAAAATTGATTGACTCAAAAATTTTATAATCAGAAGTTCATACCTTTTCACCCAGAGGAATCGTTTTTTTGAATATCAACTTACTAGACATTTCATTGTATCCAATAAAATCTAGATGATTCAAGTAAATTTTATTTGAAATGAATAAAAATTTATTTGGTTGAAATAAATTGTTTATTTGATCCAACTAAAAATCTAGTAGGTTCATATATAAATAGACAGTGTATTTGAGTCGAATAAATTTCAGTTGATTAACAAAAATTTTTGTTGAATCAAATAAATTTACATATACCATTTTTCTGGGTATTCACAGAAGCGAGGAAAACATATCATCGATTAAAGTAAATAATCAAAAATTTCATGTCCACCCACAACCCCTGGCAAATTATGTGAATTCATCTTACTGTTGGTAGATTTGAAATCGTTAATGACATCTCTCTGTAAACTCAGATTCAATAAGAAAAGTTCTTTTTTTTCCCGTTTTTCATTTTCTAAGGCGACACGCAGTTTTTTAATTTCCTTTCGGAAAGTTTTTTTCGGGACTCCATCCTCGGAAGAGTCTTCATCATCGGAGTTTTCAACAGCCTGTAAATTCACAAAATGCATAAAAACATATTTCCTTCCTTGGGATTGGTAATTTAGCATTACGGATCACTTATTCTGGTTATACTGAATAATGTTTGTGGGAAAAAACATTAATATACCAATTTTTCATGTTGAAGTTTGAATCGTTTATTGAAACGAATCGAATAATGAGATACTCAGCTGTTAAAAACCCCAAATCTTACAATACATTTTTTTAAATGATGTTTCCAGCTCTAAAAAGTTAATTTGAAAAGATTTACACCGATGATTCATCAAATTTTGTGAGCTGGAATGTTCGTTTCGTTTCTGAAAACGATTCAAACTTCAGGAACATAATATTCCCATAATTATTTATGAGTCATTAAATCACACACGAACTATGCAATTTCGTATGAGAAATGCACTGAAAGAATTTTCCTCAAAAAATTATCGCGAAATTCCATTAAGCGAGGAACATGTGTTTGTAACGTATCCAAAAAATACATATTTTTCAAAAAATTGCTGTGCAGCCTGTGAAAATCAGTAAATCCTCAAACAGTTTGGAGATATATTTCTTGAATATTCAATTTCCCACATACTTCAAGTTCGAAACCATGATTCCCGCTTATCCCTCGATTACTAGAATTTCAGAGTAATTTTCCGAGTAAAATTTTTCAAGTAACATTACAAACTTTGAATGACCCTGAAGACATCTACTGGAACTATTAGCCACCTGCTGTAACTTTTTATAGAAAGTTTTTATTAAAAATTGGGGGGAAGAGAGATTAACCCTCTGGGGATACACTTATAGTTTCCTCACACATGTGATACACTGGGTCTGATTGACCCAGGTGTTTTCTTATCGCTCATATCCCGGCTTCAAAACATCATAGAGCATTATTTTTCTTCGAATTCATTGCCGAAGTCTGCAAAATACGAATCTGGAACTTGCTTTGCTCTACACTTGATAGTTTCTTCAATACTTGAAGGAATTTAAAGGTACTCTTTAAAAAAAACGTGTTTTGGTGGAATTTTTTCAAACCATTGTACCTACGATCAAAACATAGATAAAGAGACCTTATTTGTGTTGTTTTTGAATCTGAAGACGTGCACTTTCAAGGTTGGATTTTCAGTT